>OVAX01002186.1:0-32737 GCA_900406405.1 Lepidium africanum | reverse complement strand
TTGACCCAAAGTGCTCCAAATTGCTCCAAAGTTCCTGAAATGCTCCAAATGCTATGCAAATACAAGAATGATCCTAATGGGACTCTAAAATGCATAATATAGAACATGAATGAATGCAAACAAATGCAAACTATGAAGCTAAAATGGACAAAATGCATGTATATCAGATTAAATATTAACTATATACAGTTTTCGAAATTAAATTACAACACAAATTTAATGTTTAAAGATATACATAATTTGTAGGTGAAGAATGGATGTGCTTGCAGATTTTTGCCATTATGGTTGCATGAGATTGTTAATGAACCTATTGGAAGCATTGTAACAACATAAATGTATTTTACTCAAGGCTACGCTTTTCATACGTATGAGCATGGCTCAAATAGATCAACCGCGAATTATGGAATCCACGTGCCAGGTGAAACCAAATTCGATGGTATTTTGAAAAAAATTATAGAAGTCATATATCCTGCAATTATTGGATTGGTATGCATTTTCAATGTCATTGGTACAATACAACGGCCGGTCGAGGAATGAGTACGTATTTTGATGTATCTTATATGTACTTAAAAAAAAAATTTGTGTTTTTCGAGGCCACTACGATGAATAGGCCAATTTTGTCGTGAAGACGTCGTAAGATTGCGAGGCTTATGCAAAGAAACTTGTCTGCTTCTCGCAGTGGCATCGTAGACCGGAAGATTGAAAACGAAAAACCATCAAACCCTAACCTTACCCCAAGTGCATTTCAAAGAGGACTGATGAGTGCTGATATGCATCATATTTTCTTGTATTTTCATTTTTGGTTTTATCATTTTCTCATTATTTAGTAATCACATTCATGCATATTTGTTTAAGTTTGCCTTAGTTTTGCATTTTAGAGCTTTAGATATATCGAGTCGCATATTTTCTTGTTTTGAGTCATGTTAGGTAATTGGAGACTTCAACAATGAGGCTTGGAGCTTATAGGATGGAACATGCATGGAATGGGGTTGGAAAGGATCAAGGAAGTTGAAGAATGGAAGCTTTGATACATGTTGGTCAGCTACCCAAGCCTCTGTCCGATGCGTTTAAAGATGATGATCGATGAAGACCTTCTTGTGAACGAAATTGGTTGAAATTTGGATGCATATTATCCACAAGAGTCAGCTTTTATTTGGTGGTAGTTTGAAGGCATTTAAACAAGCGGTTGGAAAGATACGACGAATTTACGCAACATATGTCATTCTCTCGCGATAAGCCTACTCGACGAGTTGTCTGATGGTTAAACCTCTGGTTCATCCATCTCGACCAACCTGTCCGACCTGCTACCCGAGAACCTACCTAAACCATGGACACTCGGCAACCATTTCATGGCTTAACCCGGTTTGTTCCGGGTCAACACAGATCCACTTTTTTTTGGGCTTTTTGGGCTTGTTGCTCTAGTTTTTAAGCTATATATACCTTTGTATTGTAAGCAAAAAAACATCCAACAACTCACCTCTTCTTCTAATTTTTGATCTAGAGTTTTTTTTTAGAAAATTTCTTAGTGTTCTTGAGAAAGAAAGAGAGAAGTTGAAACCCAATGGGAAGATGATTGATATACATGCATTTTACCCCATTTTAGCTGCACTATTCACACTCGTTTGCATTCATTCTCATTGAATATTCAATCTTTTAGAGTCCTTTTAGGCTTACATTGCATTCATTATGCATACATGTTGCATTTGGAGCATCTCAGGTACTTTTTGAGCTTATTGGAGCATTATGGAGTGAAATTGGCATAAAGACTGCAAGGATCAGCCTAAGACAAAGTGCTTGAACAGAGCCAAATCACTCAAATCAGTCAAGACTTGTCAGTACCCTGCTAGTATAGCAGAAAAACTAGACCAGAATTGCAAAATCATGGAGCATNAAACTAGACCAGAATTGCAAAATCATGGAGCATTCAATATCCAACTCGCCAGTCACCCTGCGAGTGCAGCCAAAATGAACCAAGCCAAACAACAAAACTGAAGCATTTGCAGCCTAAACTCGCCTGGTGACCCTAAAGCTGAGAATTTTGGAAGTGGCTGAAGCTAAATGCTGAACTCGCCACCCAACTCGCCAGTGAGCCCTGAAGCAGCATCAGCCGACTTCATTATTTTGACCAACTTTGCCTGATGCTGACTCAGACTAGGGTTTTTTATATTTGGGGATCTATAAATATCCCTTGAGCGAAAAAACGCTGTAACAAAGTTTTTACTCTTTTTTGGCATAGATCTGAAACAATTTTTCATTATCTTTGTGATTTTTCTTTGCTTCTTCATGAAATCCTTTGATCTTTGTTGAATCTCAAATTTGGTTAGTTTGATTTCGTTTTCAGTCTTGTTTTTAGTCTTTCATTATGCCTTTCGTTTCTATGTTTGAGTTTGAGCTTCTCACCATGCTTAGTGATAATTTGCTTAGGGTTTTATGAGGAGATGGAGTAGATCTGGGTCCAGCAATGGTTTTTCACTCTTGTTTGCTTGAATTCTGTTATAGGTCTTGCTATATTGAATGATCTTAATGCTTGTTTCAACCTGATCACTTGAAACTTGATTCGCAACTGTTATGCCTGAAAGCTACTTGATAATATGCTAGACTTAGGTTTGATCTAGGAATGATGGTTCTGACCCAAAAGATTGGTCGTTCAGAGTGTCAGTTGGTCATGTAGGATTGTTTCTTTATGCCATTTTGAGCGTATAATCACCAAGAGATTTGGATTAGGTCACGCTCAAGCTGATATTTCTTTACCATGAGAATGGCTTGATTGTTTGATATTTGAATCCTTAGCCCTAGACTTGCTTAATACGTTGTTAGATGAGATCCGGAAGCCATAGTTATGCTTAGATCGTTGACTCCACCCTCCTTTTGAACCCGCTTTTATCATTCATTGCTTCTAGTTCGTTGCTCTGTTTTGTCTTAATTTCCCTGTTTTTCAGTACTCTGTTTTTAGCTTTCTGCTTAGTCTTCATACTATGTTTTTCAGTACCCCTCAGGATTGATACTTTGTTTTTTATTATGATAGTTGATTGTGATAGAATCACCACCATTGCTTGATTTTGCTTGAATCAGATAGCCTCTCATACCCTGATTGCTAGCAACACACTTTGGTTCGATACCTATTGTATTACAATAGATTTGATAATGTTAAGGCCTAAAACCCTTGTTATCAATGGTCTTAAGATCATCTTCACCCATTATTAAGTCTTGATTTCCTTTCCCCTCTTCTTATTACATTATGTTTAAGCTTTTAATTATTTCATTTTACTTGTTCTTTATTTTGAATGATTGAGTAGTGATTGTTAAGTTGATGGTTAGGTAGATCTATGAGCTTGAATGGTTAGATCTTGTGTTTAGGTTGATAGATCTTGTAATACATTCATTTAGAGTGTGCTTAATGCAAGATTTAAGTTGGCCATTCAAAGATAGAAGCTACGAAAATCATCACCGGAGAGGTGTTCAATGAAATTTCGAAAGAATCTTTTGTGGGATTTTCTTCCATAGCCTTCGAGAGATGATGATTTTGGGATTAGTGGTCTTTGTGATCTTGTTTGCTAATACTTATTTATTGATTGGTTTTCAAATGAGAGTTTAGCAACATCAGTTGATTAATATAGAGGCTAATGCCATGAGAATGTGTTAGTATAGTTGATTTGTGACTCATGTCTTAAGATGGTTCTTAATTAGACTTATTGCATTTGATTTAATTGTCTTTTTCATTGATCAATTGCCTATCCATTTGCCTAATGCTTGCTTATCTTTTGTTCTTGTTTAGGTTGTTTAGTGTTTAGTGTTATTTGTGCTTAGTTCATTTGCTAATAGTCTTTTATCTCAATCACCTTCACCTATTGCTATAACTTAGATCTTAATTCTCTTAGTCCTATTGTGTTGATTCTAGATTCTCTTTGGTTTGAACCTCAAGTGCTTTTTAGAATGAAAAGTTTGTGAAGCATTTGTTGATTATTAATTTTAATTAATTAAAATGCTTAACATCAATTTGGTGCCGTTGCCGGGAAATCTATGCAATTAGCCATTAGGATTTTAATTAGATTTAAGACTGTAGCTTCTCTTTTGTTTCTTTTGTTTGGTTACTTGTTTTCTTTCTACTGTTTGTTCTTTTTGAAGGTGCAATCGCATGGAACTGAGCATAGCTTTGGATTTAGCCTCCATGAGGAAGACTCATTACAAAGCTCAAGATAGAGAGATGGTTTGGAACCCCACAAGTTAGTACGGTTTGAAAGCACAACCACTTATCAAGAAGGACTTCCATATGGAAATTATGTTGAAGAAAACCAATATAAGTATTATGAGAGGTGTCAATCATGGGACATGAAGTATGAGTATGAAGAAGCTTATGGTTATGAAGGAGGTTATAACTATGAACACGTTTATGGTTATGAAGGAGCTTATAACTATGAAGAAGCTTATGGTTATGAAGAGGCTTCTTCTTCATCAATTAATGAAAAAGAAGACATTTACAACTTGCTGGAGTTGGTTTTGGAAGGACAAGAGAGTTTATACAAGAATACTCTAAACGAGATTGATGCCATTGAGGTTACATTGGAAAGAAATTCGAAGGATGTGAGCACTCAAGAGAAGAGTATGGATGAATGGTTGTTGATGGATAGTCATGAAATTCACTCTAAAATTTCTCCATCCATTTCAACAAAGGTTGAAAATCCAAGAAGTTTCACTTTACCTTGTGCCATTGAGAAGAAGGAGCATAAGTACTTGAGTTAGGAAGAAATAGAGAAGATTGTAAAATCTTGGGATGAAGAGAGTGATGAAGCTCAACTCAAGGATTTGGAGACATGTTCTAGTATTAGTGAAGAGTCCAAGGATATTGGTAAATGTACAATTGAATATTGCCTTTGAGTGCACCGAAGGTGGAGCTTAAGTATTTACCAAAGGAGGATACATTTGATCTCAAAAAATGTAGTCACTATAAGAGAACTTGAATTTCTTCTTAGATACAAGATGTATGGGAATTGTGTGATGAGGAATGAAGACACTTGTGAAGATGTTGAGGTTGAAGAGTGCATGGAAGCTACATGGGAAAAGTCTTTTGTTGAGAATGAGCTTTCACATGAGGAGCACATACAACTCCAACCAAGATTTAAGCAAGAATCAAAGGTTGAAGAAACTTTAGGGAAGAAAGACAATCTTATCCAATTGGCCTTCAAGGAAGGGTATGAAGAAGAATCTCCAAAGGCAAAGTCATTTAGCAAGCAACTTGGTATAAGTCTCACCATGGAATTGGGTATTGATGATCATTGGAAGTTGCCACTCTTTGAGGAGGTTAGGATGAAAGAGTTTAGGGGATGGTTCTATGATGAGTATGATCCGGAATATCCAAGCTCATACTACACTCCTTTCATGAAAAGAGTAAAAGGAGTCTACTCTTGAGATGCATTTGTGGAAAAGATTCCACTCTCCAATCCCATCACCGTATAAGAAGCGGTGCCTTATGTCGAGTTTGAGACATTAAACAAGTGCACTTGGAAGGCAATCCCATGGTATCCTTTGTTAATATGCTTTTGGTTTTGCCTTGTGTCGCTTGGGTTTGGTATGTTTTGGTGTGTTCTTTGTGGTGGTTTTGATCTAGTGGAATGAAGTGTTCAAACAAGGAGGTGAATCAAGAGAATTGATCTTGAAAAGAGGAAAATGAGACAAATCTCGACTAAAATGACCCAGATAACGACCGCGGCGAACACAAGACTTGACCAAAATGGTCGAGTGTTTACCCGATTAATAAGCCACTAGGTCAAGCTCCATGTTAAGCATCAGACGAAGCCACCCGATGCCACACCCGATGAAGATGGCCGCGGATGAAGAATTATGCCAAGCATAGGACACTTCACCTGATGCCCTGTCCGAGGAGTAAGCCGCTGGGTCAAAGAAGCATTTTAAGCGTCGGGTGAACCTACTCGATGCATTGCCCGATGGTTTGTTGCGGGTTTGGTTAGTGGTAGACCTAATGGTTGAAGAAGCTGCTCGAAGCCGTAGCTAATACTTTGCAAAGGTCCATCTAGTTCACTTCAAATCCAATCTGGCTAAGCCTATAACTTATACAAGGAGTTCATACTCCTAACAAGGTACCAATCACCATTTTTGTATATATTTCATGTTTTTTTTCTTATCATTATTGTGCATGTCTTTTGCCGGGTTCTTCTTTCTTGACTTTACTTTGTCACCGAGACGGTGAAAAGTAACTCCGAGGGATGGAGCCGGTTGGTTGCTAATGTCCTTTTGAGTTGTTTTGGTTTTTCATATTCTTGAGTCTTGAATGTGCATATTTGAACATAACATACATTATAGTTGCATTTACATTTCATTTAGAATTGCTTCTTAATAATCATATAGTATTTGCATTGGTAACAATGATTTATAGCCTTTTATAGCTTGGTGATCCATTTGCTAGGTTCAATGCCCAAGTTACTAGTTGTTTGATGCATAAATTGCTTGTTGAAAGGTAAAATTGATCCATGCTTGAAATTCTTGATTTTAGGTTCACCTTGGTTGAATCATGTTGTGATTTGAGGTCATTCCTTACTTATTTGAACCTAATATTGACTTGCAATTGTCATGTCTATGCATTGCATTTGAACTCATGGATTTACACATACATACTTGGATTTCTTTCATCTTTGTACCACCCTTAGTGATCCAAGTAGCCGGTTCATTTAATGGATTGGTTTCCACACCCTTAGCCTAGATTTCTCTCGAGCCATCATTGTTTGTGTGTGTTTAAGGCCTATTTTTCGGAATGAGCTTGGTAAAAAGTGTTAGGTTTGAGCCAACAAGAATGGTTTCTCATGTAGTTTCGGTTCATGCTTTTTGAATCGAATAGGACTAGATGGGAACTTTATATTGGGTGTTGGTATTTGTTTTAGAGCTTAAAAGGAATGATTGGGAAAAGGTTTGAAAAAGGGATTGAAAAGAAAGGAATGTTCAAAGGAATTGTTAGGAGAGAAATGGTATATGAAAGAGAAGTAAAGATGATCTAGTAAAGGGTTTTGGAGGAATGAAAAGTATAAGTGGTTCTTGGGAATAAAAAAAGAAAGAGAAAAAAAAAGAATGAGAATAAAGGACAACCATAGCGTTAAGTGAAACACCAAACCCGATAGATACTAATAAGTTTAAAAACCCCTATCCTTAAAACAAGAATGAAGTGTTGAAGTGTTGAGTTGATCCAATTGAATTGAAAGAAGTGGGAAAACCTTGTGAGAAAGGGTAGAAATTAGGATCATTGTTGGGATTAGTATAGCTTGGGTTAGAATTCGATTTTTCTGTACTTGGGTAGATGAGATTCTAGTCTTGTATGCATCAATTTGCTTTTACCTTTAGCATTCTTCTAAAACTCATTCTATTCATTGAGAGATCCTTGTATTGGACATGTTGAGCCCTATATGATGAAAGATCACTTTTATCGCTTAACCTTTCCCTTAACCAAATGAATTCATTGAATATGCATAGCTGATTCATGGCTACAATTTAATGAATGTTAAAAGGTTTGGTGGATTTGAATGCATGTGTAGGTTGAGGTTGGATTTAAGTTGAGTTGTGATGAGTATGGCTAATGTTTTTAAGTATACTTGCTAGCTTTGCGTACTAAAACTACTAACTTGGCCATTGAGGTTAACGTTTGATCATGCTTTTTTTGGCTTTGAGTTCCCACTCTCAACCTCTTCTTCGGTTTCGTCGTTTTGTTGCTTGAGGACAAACAAAAAGCAAGTCCATGGAAGTTGATATGCATCATATTTTCTTGTATTTTCATTCATGTTTTTATCATTTTCTCATCATTTAGGAATCACATTCTTGCATATTTGTTTAAGTTTAGCTTAGTTTTGCATTTTAGAGTTTTAGCTAGATTGTGTCACATATTTTCTTGTTTTGAGTCATTTTAGGTAATTGGACACTTCAACAATGAGACTTGGAGCTTATAGGATGGAACATTCATGGATTAGGGTTGAAAAGGATTAAGGAAGGTGAAGAATGGAAGCTTTGATACATGTTGGACATCTACCCGAGGCTCTGTCTGATGCGCTTAAAGATGATGATCGATGAAGACCTTCCCGTGAATGGAATTGGCTAACACAAGACAGCCACAAGAGTCAAATTTTATTTGGTGGTAGTTTGAAGAAATTTGAACAATCGATTAGAAATATACGATAAATTTACTCAACATATGTCATTCTCTCGTGAACAGCCTACCCGACGAGCTGTCCGATAGTTAAGCCTCTGGTTCACCCATCTCGACCAACCTGTCCGACCTACTACCCTAGAACCTACCTAAACCATGGACACGTAGCAACATTTTAATGGTTTGACCCGGTTAGTCCCAGGTCAACCCGAATCCACTTCTTTTTTGGGCTTTTAGGCTTGTTGCCCTAGTTTTTAGGCTATATATACCTTTGTTTTGTAAGCAACAAGTATCCAACAACTCACCTTTTCTTCTAATTTTTGATCCAGAGTAGTTTTTAGAAAAGTTCTTAGTGTTCTTGAGAAAGAAAGAGAGGATTGTTGAAACCCAAGGGGAAAATGATCTTAGGATCATCTTCACCCATTATTAGGTTTTGATTTCCTTTCTCCTCTTCTTATTACATTATGTTTAAGCTTTTAATTATTTCACTTTACTTACATGTTCTCCATTTTGGAAGGATTGAGTAGTGATTGTTAGGTTGATGGTTAGGTAGATCTATGAGGTTGGATGATTACATCTTGTGTTTAGGTTGATAGATCTTGTGATTCTTTCACTTAGAGTATGCTTAATGCTAGATTTGTGTTGGTCATTCAAAGATAGAAGCTAGGAAAATCATCGCCCGAGAGGTGTTTGATGAAATTTCCAAAAGACTCTTTTGTGGGCTTTTCTTTGGGGATTAGTGGTCTTTGTCAGCTTGTTTGCTAATTCTGATTGATTAATTGGTTAGCAACATCAATTGATCAATATAGAGGCTAATGCCATGATAGTGGGTTAGTCTAGTTGATATGTGACTTATGTCCTAGGATGGTTCTTAATTAGACTTATTGCATTTGATTTGATTGTCTTTCTTATTGATCAATTGCCTATCCATTTTCCTAATGCTTGCTTATGTTTTGTTCTTGTTTAGGTTCTTTAGTGTTTAGTGTTATTTGTGCTTAGTTCATTTTCTTTGTTTTGTTCATTTCCTAGTAGTCTTTTATCTCAATCACTTTTACCTATTGCTATAGCTTAGATCTTAATTCTCTTAGACATATTGTGTTGATTCTAGATTCTCTTGGGTTCAAACCTCAGGTGCTTTACAGTGACAAGTTTGTGAAGCGTTTGTTGATTATAAATTTTAATTGATTGTTTGGGGTGGGCAAACTCTTAGCATCAATTTGGAGCTGATACCGGGGAATCTATGCAATTAGCGATTAGGATTTGAATTAGATTTAAGACTATAGCTTCTCTTTTGTTTCTTTTATTTGGTTACTTGCTTTCTTTCTAGTGTTTGTTCTTTTTGAAGGTGCAATCGCATGGAAGAGAGCATAGCTTTGGATTTAGCCTCCATGAGGAATACGCATTACGAAGCTCAAGATAGAGAGATGGTTGGAACCCCACAAGCTATCACGCTTTTGAAAGCACATCCATATATCAAGAGGGACTTCCATATGGATATTGTGTTGAAGAAAACCAATATAAGTATGGTGAGAGGTGTCAATCATGGGACATGGAGATACACACACAATTAAAATTTCAACAAATGCACCATGAATATGTCGTTGTGAGCACTTGAGGATCGAACCAAGAGAACCTAGAATTAGCATCAGTAGGACTAAGAGAATCCAAAACAAAGCTAGATGGATCAATAGTTGATGATTGTGACAAACAAGAGAACCAAGATCAAACTCAAAGAAAGCATAAACACAGCAACAAGAACAAACCAAGCAACAAGCATAAACCAAAATAAAATCAAACTTAAACTAGCCAAGCAAAACAAGCAAACAAAGCAACAAGCAAATATCAAAATTAAAAGATGAATGGCTCAAGGAAATGAGAATCGATTTTTTTGCAAGTTGAACAAAGATGCAACAAGGTTTTACTACAAGTACATCTTAGGGCATGAAACAAAATAATCAATGATATAACATCCCACTCTCATGGAAATGAACCCTATTTTAAGAACTACGGTAAACTTTCATTTGCCAATTCAAAGCTTAAAATGCATTAAGAACAAGCTCACTAAGACCAGTAATCCCCTAGACATCATCTCTCGAACGTCGAGGAAGAATATCTCTAAAATAAGTCTCTCGAGAATTTCATCGAACACCTCTCGGGCGATGAAATTTCTAACATCATTTTTCATGTGATCAAGATGAATCAAACATTATAAACACCTAAATAGAAGGAAACTAACAACCTAAGCATCAATGAACAATAACCCAAACCTAGATCTAGCCAAATCCGAAAACCATTCTATGAATCTACTCACACATATTGAAATTCAAAATGAAAGCAATAGAGATTAAGATGAACATAATGTTATGGAGATGAGATTAAACAAGATATTCTTTAATTGAAATCAAAGAAATAATCCAAAATGAATCATCCAAAATTGTCTCAAAGTTTTCTCTCAAATATCTCTCTTAAGTGTTCTTAGAAGCTAAGCAAAGAAAACTTAAGAAAATAGAAGCATAAATAAAAAATAAGGCTAAACTTACTTTAATGTTCTGACGTTGTATTTATACCCCAAGGAGGCATCGAACAAGGCTGGGTTGATGGTTCGGTCGACGTGGGGTCATAGACAGGTCCTTTGCTAGCGGTCAGACATTCAGGTCGGACATCTGGTCGATGTGGGTCGACCAGGAAGGAGGCATCAGACATTTTGAGTCGGACGTGTGGTCGAGGTGAGTTTGCGGACAGGTTGTGCGATAGAGGCTAGGTCGGCCACAGCCATCGACCGTTTGGTCAAGGATGGAATGGTGTCTCAACCTCCATGGGTCGAGCAAATTGTCAAGGATGCACATTCAAAGCCTTCCTTCATGCACGTCCTTGTGTTTATTCCTCGTCGGGTCGCGGTCCTTGACCATATGGTCGAGGCTGTTTTGCCCGCGTGCTATGATCGACCCTTGGCTTCGATCAAATGGTCAATCCCAAGACAAATCTTCCTTTTTCTATCCTTCTTGATCCAATACAATCTCATTGCATGCATGTTTTGTCCCATAAGCTCCAAACCTCCAAATTAATGTATCTAATCACCTAAAATGACTCAAAAAAAGAAAGAAAATATGCAAATGCATGATCTAAGGACTATAATGCATGAATTATACACAATGTAATCTAAAATGATACTAATTGCAAACTATATGAATGAAAATGATCAAAACAATGATGAAAAACATGATAATAATGACATATATCAACTCCTCCGGACTTGCCTTCTGCTTGTCCTCAAGCAAACAAACTATAAGACCGAAGAAGATGTTTGAAAACACGAAAACACAAAGGAAATTCCTTACCTAAAAACAAAGAAATCATCAAGCTATGGTCATAATCCACATGTAGACCTCCATCCTCTTAGAAGGACCATAATGTACTCATATCACTTAGCATCTAATTCCGAAATATCCTACACCCTAAACCAATTTCTAGGCTGTTGAATTTATTCCTTATTCTAATGGTGTGGGCTTCTAAAGGGACTTGAGCTCAATGAATATATGATTAGACTTCTTGAACTTAGCATGGCTTAGACTCAATTAAGCGCATTTATCCTTTCTTATATTTGTTTAAATTAAGCACAAACTCATGGTCTTTGAATTCACAACTGATCAAAAGTTTGCTTCACGTCCTATTTAAGGATCCACACCCATGAGTGGGTTGCTTCATGTTCTACTCTCTGCTTTCTCAGTGATACACGAAAATGTACGAGTTTACACACATTCCCTGCTCACTTTAGGCATCATAAAATGAACTGTATTTGGAAGAATGGTTACCTTTAGTTATTTGCCATAATAAGCTCAAAGAAGGAAAGCATTCAATGCATCTCAAGGCCCTGAATCGGCAATGTAAGTTCAATTAAAAAAATCAATCCAAGTTATCTCAAGACATATCACAAGCATAGGAATTCTGGGTGAATGATCTATCAATTTTTTAAGGGGCACAACTTTGACTCAAAGAACTCACAATGGTCACTAACCGATAACCTAACGACATTGCTCACCTCAAGCAAGAAAATTTCCAAAACCGAATATGAAAACTATGATGCAAACCTAGAGGCTTCTAAAGACTCTATGCTAATGAAAACTATATGCTTGTTTTTGTGTTTTTTTTTTTGAAAAATTTTTATGCAAAAAGAAAAATGACTCAAGAAAATGGAAAAAAAAAACACAACTTAAATAGACACTCGAAAGAGAGAAAGTAGACACTAGAAAGAGAGACCTCAACAACAAAAGGCAAAAATGCAAAAGAACATTGAAAACTATGTACAAAGGTGGTGAATTGGTACCTTAACTAGTGGGGGATGTTGCCATATGTCTTATCGACATAGGGATCATGATTGTGGTCATCCCATTCATCATCTTTTGGTTGTCTAGCAACAGCTTCATCCACATGCCTCAACGTCTTGGTCCTCAACGTATTCTCATCCGACTTGTAACCCGTAACTATCTTAATTTTTCCCTTCCACCAATCAAGTTGCTTGATCATCTTACGTTGGTTTTTGATAATAGTGTGGAGTGCTTTGTCTTTCTTTGTTTTTGCCGAGAAATCAAGGTGTGGAAGTTCCTAATTAAGCATGTCCAAAATAGGCGAAGGTAACTCCTTTTTCAATGGAGTGCTTGACGAAGATGCAACATACTCGGGTCCTTCACATACTCGATTTTGATGTTCTCCATGGAAGAAAGAGATGTCTTCTCAGGGCAAGGTAAGAATAAAATTTGTGGTTCCTTGCTCTTATTTAGATAGGAGAAGTGTCGCTCACCATCTTTAAGTGTCGCTCACCATCCTTAAGTGTCAAGACCTTTACACTCGTGAAATACCTCTCATCCATTGGAGCTGTTCTTGGATCATATAAGCCCGGAAAAGAATGCCAAGAAAGTCCCATAGTGGTGCAAGCATACCCGCCATTCAACAATTACAATCTCCCGCTATTTAGCCCATTTCCAAATCCTAATTATCTCGCATGACATGATGCATCCGATGTTGACATCCAAGCCTTGATGATACTTGAACATTGGTGCTCCATCAACCATTAGGAAAGGGTACAACCCCTTGTATAACATGCATAACTTAACGGGTTTGATCGTCCTGGTTTCATTCTTTGCGCAAAGGGTATTTGCTAGGAACTTAGCAACAACTCGAATAGTCATGTTTTGAATCAATCTATTCTTTGAAGATCCAGCCGTGGTCCTTGTAGCTATCAACTCCCAAAATTCATTTGCTTTCCTAAAATAGTCAAAGCATGTCTTGCCTCCATAAGCAAATCCATAGGCCACACAAATCTCCTTGTTCAAAATGTGACGTTTTTCCCCGTGAAACTGGAAACTCAAGCTTCCTTCATCCGGTTTTTGGTCATTAAAATCCTCATAATTCAAATCCACAGTAGCAAAGAAGTCACGAGCAAGGTTGGGAAAGATGTAGCTCTTTAACGTTGCAAACTTCTCCAAATCCATGTTCTTGAGCAAAGCGTAAACATCGTCTTTAATCTCCATTGCCACAAGTGTTTTGTCTCGAAGGAAATGAGTGGTACGGTGGTGGATTGAGACTTAATGCTTGTAGTCTTTGTTTTTTTCGTGGGTAAAAAGGATTCCTTCATCCTCTGGAGCATCTTCTTCAACTGGTATTGGAACTTGCACCCTTAAAGAACCCGAAGCTTAATTCTCCACATTTTTCTTCTTTGTTGCTTCTGAATCTTTTTCCCTTGGATGTTTTGCCACCTTCTTAGGTGCTTCTTCCATGACCTTTTCTTTCCCTTTTAAAGTCTTTGAAGATTTGTTAGCATGATCCTTAGTCTTTGGAGGCATTGTCCCTTGTTGTTGTTGATGCTATGGAAATATGAGATATTTGAAGTAGAATGCACAAGAAACCAAAACAAACTTGAAGAAATAGTTTGATTGAGAATGTGGAGTG
Source organism: Lepidium africanum (assembly GCA_900406405.1). Classification (NCBI taxonomy): domain Eukaryota; kingdom Viridiplantae; phylum Streptophyta; class Magnoliopsida; order Brassicales; family Brassicaceae; genus Lepidium; species Lepidium africanum. The sequence goes on along the minus strand of OVAX01002186.1, from coordinate 18,648 downwards.
AGAAAATGTTCAATTTGAAGTTCCTGAGAGAAAATGGAGTGAGAAAGAGAGTGATTTCGAAAATAGGAGAGAGAAAGAGAGTGAAAAAGATAACTGAAAGTATGTTTTAAAACTTTTGGATAAGATGGATTTACCTTAAGTTCACCATCGACCGGTCTTGGTCGACCATTCGGTCGATGGTGGGCGATCTGTGTGAATTGGTTGAACATAGTCCATCGACCAAATGGTCAATACTCAGACCCCCGCATCTTTTCGTCGATAGTATTCATCGACCAGATAATCGACTTAGATTTCTGTGTTTTTACGTCAACCGCATTCATTGACCAAACGGTCGAGACTTAGATTTTCATGCCTTTGTGTTGATCGCATTCATCGACCGATGGTCGAGCTTTGTGGTCGCATCCCCTATTTCCTGTCGTCTCTTGTTCATCGACCAAATGATTGAGACTCAGACTCCCGTGGCTTCACGTCGACTGGTCTCTCTCGATCCGATGGTCGAGTTTGTGCTTATCTGCTGCTTCCCATCAGTCATTTTCACTTGACCATATGGTCGACCACTCACCCCAAAAGTTCACTTTTTTGCTCTTGAACTTCAACTCTTCACTCTCTTCTCAAGTCTCTTGCTTCTACACTAACACAAACATAGAGACACACAAGATACACAAAAGAATACACAAAACAAGATTAATGAAAGAAAATTTAAAATATTTACAAGGATACCATGGGATTGCCTCCTAAGTGCGCTTGTTTTACGTCTCAAGCTCGACGTTGTTCACCACTTTTTATACGGTTTGAGAATCGGATAGTATATTCTTCTCCACTATCACGTCCTGAGAGTCGGTTGTACAATCCTTAATCCAAGAACTTGATGAGCCACGTTTGCTGAACCCATCCTTAACTACATCTTCAATCTTTGAAGCCTTAGTTCCAAACTTACTATACCCAATCATTCCGCAGAAAATACTCAATTTTGGCTTGATAGGATAAAAGAATTCCTTGTTCACCTTCTCAAGTACCACTTTCTTGTTGACGAAATCAATATTTACTCCCACCGTACTCAAGAATGGTCGTCCCAAGATGAAAGGTATCTTGCAATCCTTCTCCATCTTCATAACAACAAAATCTATTGGTATAATGCAATTGTTGATGAGTCGCCAAAAGAGATAGAGGAGGTGTACTCAGTCATATTAACTGCTCCTGATTTCTCCACAATCTCGAGAGACAAGACATTCACACTTGCTCCTAAATCACAAAAAGCGTCATCAAAAGCTAGTTTCCCAAATGTGCAAGGAATAACAAAGGTTCCTTGATCTCCTTCCTTAGGCAAATCTTTAGGCTCTAGTGGACCTGGATCAAGCTCTCCACTGCTAGCTAACAGCTCCTCTATCTTCTCTCGATTAGCCAAGATGGCTTTCATAAATCTTACTTGGGATGAAATTGCGTGTAAATTGTCCACATATGGCATAAGAACCCGAATCTTGCTCATGTTCCCTTCAAACCTTGACAACACACTCTTTTAAGCCTTTGTTAAGAATCGTCCCGGAAATGGAAGTGGTGGCACATAGGGAGGAGGCTCAGCGGGTTTACCCTTCTTGTTCTCAAATCTCTTGAGTCCACTTACCTTATCAACATCAACTTTATTATACAAACCCTTAGCTCATCAACCGAACTCCTTTCAACCTTTTTTTGAACTTCCTTTGAAGTTCCCTTTGTAACACTAGCAATGACCTCATTAACCTTATCTTTCTTTACAACTACCTCTTCAACCTTATCAACCTTCACAACTACCTCTTCAACCTTATCAACATTCCTCACAGTAACTTCTACCCTCTCAACCCTCTTGAGACTCTTTTTCCTTTCATATTCTTCCCAACAATCAGCAACCCAATAATCATATGCCTTACCTTTTCCATAAAGAGCTCTTGCAATTTCATTGAAGTCCTTTTGTGTCTCATCATTGGAAGTTATTACATTACAGTATTCCTTAGGGTTTTGTTCAGCTTTTCCGGGAAGTTTAACCGGTGGCCTTTGACTTGAGGAAGCGATTTGAGAAACATGGTTGTCAAGGGTCTTCTAATGAGAATAAATCTCACAAAATTTGGCTTGTGACTGAAATGTAGTGCACATCAACCTTACTCTCTATTTTATCCAACCTCTCGTTGGTCTCTTGTTGTCCCTTAAGTTGACCCTCAGCAATTTGCTTCAACATGGCCCTCATGTCGACTTCTTCACTAATTTGAGGCCTTGGATTATTGTCAACTCTCAGTGGTCCTGAAGGTCTCAAGTTCATGGCATTTTGCGGTTGAGATCCACCTTGAGGACACCATTGATTGATTAACCTTGAGAAGGATTGCTTTAAGACCTTGGTTGAAATGGATTAAAAGGGTTTCTTTGAGGTGGCCTTGGTGGATAATGTTGATCTTGAGAGTTCTCCACATTGTTGCTACTATAGGACAAATTGTTGTTCCTATAGTTTTGATTATAAGGCCGGTTTTGATAATTTCATTGGTAATTCCCTTGATAGTTTAAAAATATGAAGCTTTCGGCTCTTATTCTATAAGTTTTAGCTTTATACACAGTACTCGGCCTTAAGGAATTTAGATGGATGTAGAGTGGACTCTTCTCCATGCACTATTGTTCTTATAATCTATGCAAGAAGCACCTTTACTTTATAAATTATTTTTTCCATGTCATTAATTTAGATTTTGAATGATAGGTTTGTGCTACATGTGCTACCCATAGCTTTGATATTCTCTCCATATGCATTTGCTCAAATGGAAGCATCATCATCTTCATTGTCATCATAAATCACTAAAACGAAGCTAGTCCCATAAAAGAATCATATCATTAAGTGGTCTCCAAAACTAAGACTTTTAGTCTTCTTTTTGCTTGCTACCAATATGCCAATGGCACTATACATGAGTTTGTTTCATCAATTAAAAAATCGAGCACTAGCTATTTCTTTAGTTTTTCTGTCACTCTCCAATTATGCTTAAAAGGAATTTTTTGTTTCCAACAGAGCGGAACGGAGTATGCTATGAACTACTATGTGGAAGAAGCATACAGAGGGATAGTAAAAAGCATTTTGTTTCTCATGCCATGCCATTCCCCTCCATATTATTTCACTCTCCATAGAAACATTCCAATGCAATTTCTCAACTACATGCCAAGGTAACAACAAATCACTCCATTAGTAATACTTCTTGCTTCTATGTGATTCTTAAAGATACTTTTTCTTATAAAGAGTGAACAAAAAGGAAAATTTGATGAGTCTGACCAGTTCTTAATGAACTTGATGTATCAAAGTTAAATGGAAACTAGTCAAAACCACCTAGTAACTTTGTAATTTTTGCATCAGAGAAACAAATCTCGGGCATTTCATAATTACACATTCCTTTAAAGAGGCAAGTTAGAAAAGAAGACACTTTTTATTTTTCTAGTATTTCTTTTCCAACTTTTGACATCATTTGGTCTTTCTACATTTATGGAGTAAAAAGTTTATTTTGTTGGCTATGAAATAGGTGAAAAGGTTTTTCCACACATTTTAAGGTAGATAGAGACCTTCAATCCCTAGTGGTCGATACGCTATACAAAACTGACTAACTTCTAAGCATTTTAGGTTGTTTTAGCTTTATATCGATATCCCTTAAAACGTCGTGATGAGATACAAATGTCCAATTTTTTTTTGTTTATTCTTTTAATCTGAAATCTTTTTGGTTGGGTTTCAATTTTTAATCCCAAGTAATAGACAGATTCATCATCGTTGGTACAGAGAGTCCTTTACATAAGTGGCTAAAGACTCTAAAAGATTCATAGAGTCCTTTTCACAAACCACTTATCTTTCATTATGCTGAGTGGTATTATCTAGGTATTGTCTTTTGAGTAGTGAACATTTGTATTTAAACATCCCAAATGTGTAGGGGAAGGAATCAATCAATTAATCAAAGAAATCCACTATCCTCGATTCACTCTCTTCTTTTATCTCCTTCTATCTCGACTCCTCAATGCCAAAAAAACAAAACATTAGTTATTGTTTTATTCACGTTTTTTTAAGGTGAGAGATGATGTGGGACAAGTAATTTGTTTGGAAATGTTAATGCTTCATCAATAATATAAACAAAGGAAATAATAATTAACAACAACAAACAAACAAATTTTCACTTTTTTTTTAAAACAAAAATATCACATTCATATGCAATTATTAGATTTTGGTCACATAGTTACATGTCCATCTCTATAATCTTTTCTACCTGAAATTGATTTTCAGAAATCGTGTAATCCAATATAATATTGTTTGAAATTTGAAGGATTGGGATTATGTATAGAAATTGTTGAAAAAAACACTTGTTTGATTTAGTAAAAGGTTTCCAAACAAGAATTTTTGGCTGTTGAATTGACTTAAAGACTTCTTTTTGCAATAGTGCAGTAGTTTCTTTAATTTAAATACATTCAATAAAATACAGATAAGATTTGAGTGGGCAAAAAGAAGTCATATTCAAGTTGCATGCTTTTGGACTTTTCCGTTAAGATCATATTTATTTATACATATGAAGTCATAAATCAAGATAAAAAAACTAAGCATTATAAGCATAGACATGTACACGTCCACATCCATGTAGATATATCTTTTCATACAAATCGTCTTCGTCTCCTCCTTTTTTATTGTCTGTGTAGTCACTTCCACCATCGTCTTCATCATCTTCGTTATCTTCCTGGACTCCATCTTCTTCTTAACTTCATCTTCTTCGCCAGCTTAGTTTTCACTCTCTTCATCAAATTTATAGTCAGACTCATGGTGACCCAAAATCTGCTCGTATGTGTGGGGGAATCTATAAGATTCCTTTTTGTCATCCTAATAGTCATCGTCAGATTCGCTCCAGTGATCGACGTTGGGCTCATCATCATCACTTGTTGGTACAGTGAACCAACTGAATAGCATGAGGAGGACGAAAAGAACCATAGCTTTTTTTTTTTTTTTTTTCAAAATAGTATATATAGAAGTGTTACGGTGTTCGTTGTTATAAAGGAAGTTGTTTGTATATACTAGATAAACCCATGAAATCTTTGGTATTGAAAATATTTAATGTCCGCATCACTATTCCCCAACAACTATTATCTAATTTTAGCTTGTAAATATGCCAACTTTTTTATTACTTAGGTTCACATAAAAACTTATTTGGACGATGAAAAAACCAATGCTTATAGTAGTGAGAGATGATGTGTGTGTGGGATACAGAGTGATCGCAACCTTAGAAATATAATAGTAAAGCACTGAATAAGCTAGCGAGTAATTCACGTGCCAATACGTGGGATGATAAACAATAGTTTCATTTTGCATAAACACTGTAAACAACATTAGTTGAATCGGATTAGTGTGAAACGACATACCGTGATTAGAGAAAAGTCTCAATCTCATCATCTTCTAAGCATGCATCATCTTCTGCAATCTTCCGTTTTATGATACACTAGTAACTTTTTTCTCATCACTCAATCTGGATCTTTTATCCAAACTCTATTTTAAAATAGTACCATTCTGCTTCATTTAGCTACTATTGGTTTCCTCTATTACCTAAGAAATTCCCATCACAAAGCATCATAAAGGCTGTTAAAAGCTGCAACTCATTTTATTTCGATTACCAGCAGATGGAGAGATTGATCACTGAGGGATGTAAAAACATTATAAAAAAAACAGACTCATCAACATGACCAAAACCACCATGATGATCAATTTGCATCAAAGAATCGATTGTTTGAGCAGTCGGGTAGTTTGAGAAGAAGCCACTCACACTAGACCATATTTCAAAATCTGAGTCTCCTTCTTCAAATAATCAATACCTGGTAAATGTAAAGTATTAGTATAACAAGAAAGGCAATCCAAAAGTGATTAGTAGATAGTAATATAATTAGACTAATAGATCAAAAGCATCAACGTCATGTCTTAGCTAGATTTATTTCTATCAAGAAAAGTGAAGAAACTATTAAAACATAGCTCACAAGCTCTAGAAAAACCAGATTAAAAGATTAATAGGTAATTGTTAAAAGTCATTTCATCAATTAAGCTTAAGAGTTAAGATAAGTGATTAGTAATCTAATCAGATCCTATGATAACCCTATGCCTTGGGTCAGAACTTTGTCAATAAAGTCAAAAGTGAAGAAACTGAAAAAAATGGCTGAAGCAAACGTTTCTAAAGCGAAGGCTAAAGCATTGAAAAGAACTTAGTATCATATATAGAAGTGTTAGAGTGTTCGTTAATATAAAGGAAGGTGTTTGTATATATATTAAGCAAACAAATGGAATCTTTGGTATTCGAAATATTTAATGTGCACGTCGCCATTCACCAACAACAATTATTTCTTTTAGCTTGTAAATATATCATCTTCTTTATTACTTGGCTTCACATAAAAACATTTTTGGACGCTGAAAAAAAACCAATGCTTGGAATATATGAGAGATAGTGTGTGTGTGTGTAGGAAGCAGAGTGATCGCAACCACATACATAAAATAATAAAGCAATGAATGAGCTAGCGAGTAATTCACGTGCAAATACATGGGATGATAAACAATTGTTTCATATTGCAAAAACACTGTAAACTACATTAGCTGAAATGGATTAGTGTGAAAGGACATACCGTGGTTGGAGAAAAATGTCAATTTTATCATCTCTAAGCCTGCATCACCTTTTAAGTCCAATCTCCAATTTGATGATGCAGTATTAACCTTTTTCTCATCACTCAAGCTACATCTTTTATCCAAACTCCTTTTCCAAAAACTACCATTCTTCTTCATTTGGCTACTGCTAGTTTTTTATGTTACCTACAAAACTCCCATCACAAAGCATCACAAAGGCTATTAAAAGCAGCACTTTATTTTATTCCAATTTATTACAAGATGAAGAGATTGATCATTGAGGGAACTACGAACATTTTAATAAAACAGACTCGTCAACATGACCAAAACTACCAGGAAGATCAAGTTGCATCAAAGAATCGATAGTTTGAGCAGTTGGGTAGTTTCAGAAGAGCCGACTCACACTAGAACACACTCATAAGTTGAGTCCCTTTTTCAATGTAATAAATGCATGCCAAATATAGAGTATTAGTATAACAAGAATGGCAATGCAAAAGTGATTAGTAAATAATAATATAATAAGACCAATTCAAAAGGATATGCCATATGTCTGACATGATCTTTGTCTATCAAGCCACAAGTGAAGAAACTATTAAAATGTAGCTCATAAGCTTGAGTAAAACCATATTAAAAGATCAATAGGTAATTGTTAAAACTCCTTTATTCCATTAAGCTTAATAGTTAAGACAAGTGATTAGTAGTCTGATCATATCCTATGATAACTTGGGTGAGAACTTTGTCAATAACGCCAAAAGTGAAGAAACTGAAAAAATGGCTAAAGCAAACATTACTAAAGCCAAATCTAAAGCATTCAAAGGCACTTAGTATTATATATAGAAGTGTTAGGGTGTTCGTTATTATAAAGGAAGGTGTTTGTATATATTAAGCAAACCCATGGATCTTTAGTATTTGAAATATTTAATGTGCATGTCGTCATTTGCGAACAACAATTATCTCTTTTAGCTTGTAAATATGCCATTTTCTTTATTACTTGGCTTCACATAAAAAAAATTTTGGACGCTGAAAAAAAACCAATGCTTGGAATAGATGAGAGATAATATGTGTGTAGGAAGTAGAGTGATCGCAATAAACAAAATTCAATAGAGCAATGAATGAGCTAGCAAGTAATTCACGTGCCAATACGTGGGATGATATATAGTTGTTTCATATTGCAAAAATACTGTAAACTACAATAACTGAATTGGATTAGTGTGAAAGGACATACTGTGATTGGATAAAAGTGTCAATCTTATCATCTCATAAGCCTGCGTCACCTTTTGAGTCCAATCTGCCATTTGATGATGCACTAGTAACCTTTTTCTCATAACTCAAGCTACATCTTTAATCCAAACTCCTTTAAAAAAACTATCATTCTGCTTCATTTGGCTACTTCTGGTTTTCTCTGTTACCTAAGAAACTCCCATCACAAAGCATCACAAAGGCTGTTAAAAGCAATAATTCATTTTATTCTAATTTATCACCAGATGGAGAGATTGATCACTGAGGGAAGTGAAAACAATTAAAAAAACTGACTCGTCAACATGACCAAAACTAGCAGGATGATCAAGTTGCATTAAAGAATCGATCGTTTGAGCAGTCAGGTAGTTTGAGAAGAAACAACTCACACTACACCATATTATAAGAGTTAAGTCATATTCTTCAATGTAATCAATTCCCACCAAATGTAGAGTATTAATATAACAAGAAACGAATGAAAAAGTGATTAGTAAATAGTAATATAATCAGACCAATTCAAAAGTATATGCCTTATATCTTTGACTATCAAGCCATAAGTGAAGAAACAATTAAAACATAGCTCACAAGCTCGAGTAAAACCAGACTAAAAGATTAATAGGTAATTGTTAAAACTTCTTTCTTACATTAAGCTTAAGAGTTAAGACAAGTGATTACTAATTTGATCATATCCTATGATAAGCCTATGACTTAGATCAGAACTTTTTCAATAAAACCAAAACTGAACAAATTGAAAAATGACAGATGCAAACGTTTCAAAAGCCAAATCTAAACCATTCAAAAACACTTAGTATCACAGTTTCACTTATTTCTACATGGATTAGCGGGAAAAAGCAAACCAAAAGTACCTATCAACCTTCAATATATCACTAAAACCTTTGGAACAAACCTATTTCCATTTCCCCCTAACAACCATTTGTTTTCACTTGTCTTAATACTTCCCTAATCTATAAAAAAGCTTAACCAAGATTCAATCTTTACCTATCAGATGTACAAAACAATGGAGTTGCTCTGTGACTGCTGCGATTTCAAAAACCCAAAGGCAAGAATGGTAGCTCTGTAAACCCCACTAAATCGACAATATAAAGCTGAATTTAAGGCCAGCATTGATGGACAAAAAGACCCATATGCAAACAACTGAAATTAATGAGTTTGTGTTTGAGTTTAGAATTGAACACATTCGCGGACAAAACAGCACTCACTCATTCGATGTCAGAATCGATGAGTTTGGGTAAGCGGTCGGACGGGTTGTTCGAAAGCTCATCAGGTCGCGGGCACAACGTCGGATGTCAGGTCACAGACATCATCTTGTCATCTGCATGATATGGTTTTGATATAGCCGCAGGCGCTAGGTCGATGGATAAGGCTTCGTGTGGCTGCGTAGGATCCAAAACATGTTGGTTGGATATGACTCGCAGGCATCAGGTCACGGGCGAAGGCCTTGGGTGCTTCCTCTCGGGCATCATATTGCGGGCGTGCTGGTCGCGGTTATGGCCTTGTGTAACTGACCGCGGCCGGCATGGTAGTTTCTCATTGGGCCGCGACTTTGTAGCTGGTCGTGGCTGGCCTTATGTTTTTCCACCTTCCTTTGGTTTTTTTAGTCTCTAATGCAAGCGTACTCCTTCCCATAAGTACCAAGCCAATCTCCTTTGATGCAAACTTCATTCTTTATGCTTCAAACCTCATAGTTCAAGCCTCCAATCACCTAAACATACCGAAAAACAAGAAAATATGCAAATACAAAGCCTAAAGGCTCTAATGCATAAATTCGATCCTAAGTGTACCTAAAATGACATTATATGCAAATATATGAATGAAAATGATACTAAAATACAATGAAAAACAACCAATAAAACCACACATCAACTCCCCTGGACTTGCCGTTTGCTTGTCCTCAAAACCGAAGAAGAGGTTTGAAAACCCGAAAATATGCAAAGGAGAATTTCTCACTTAAAAGCAAACAACTCATCAAGCAAAGGTTTAAATCCACATCTAAAACCTAATCCTCTAAGAACACCACAATGTACTCATATCATTTAGCATTCAATTCTGAAATGTTCTACACCCTAAACCCATTTCTAGGCTCTTGAATTGATTCTTTACTTCTAATGGTGTGGGCTTCTAAAGGGATTTGAGATCAAAGAACATATGATTCTACTTTTTGAACTTAGCATGGTTTAGATTCATTTAAGCACAATTATCGTTTCTTTTATTTATTCAATTTAAGCACAAACTTATGGTCTTTGAATCCACAACTAATCAATGGTCTACTTCACTTCATTTTTAATGATCCACACCAATGAGAGCTCAAAAAAGGAAATCATTCAATGCATCTCAAGGCTCTAAATTGGCAAAATAAGTTCAATTAAAGAAATCAATTCAAGTTTACACAAGACCAAGCACAAGCATAGAGATTCCGAGTGAATATTCTATCAAGTTCCTAAAGGGCATAACTTAGGCTCAAAGAATTAACAATGGTTACTAACCGATAACCTAACGAGATTGCTCACCCTAAACATGAAAATCCCCAAAACCAAATATGAAAACAATGATGCAAACCTAGATGCCTCTAAATACTCAATCCTTAATGAAATGCTAATTCAAACTATATGGATGTTTTTGTGTTTTTTCGAAAACGTTTCATGCAAAAAAAAATGACTCAAGAAAAATGTAAAACAACACAACTTAAATGACATTAGCATTAGGTCCTCTCCCCCGACTTACTTCTCACAATCTCGGTGAGAAAGTAGGCACAAAGAAGAGAATGCTCAATAACAAACATAAAAATGCAAAACAAAAATCGAAAAACTATATACAAAAGAACTGATTGGTACCTTTACTATTTGGTAATTTGTCCCAACGTCGCATCCACATAAGGGTCATCGGTGGCCTCCTCCCATTCCTTACCTCGTTGTTGAGTTGCCTCTACGTGCTCTTCAACTAAACTTTCCTCAACACCCATTGCTTCATGTGCCACGGTTTTCTCTTCATCTGATACATACCCGGTAAGTGCCTTGATCTTTCTCTTGATCCATCCAAGCTTCTTGATAATCTTTGTTTGGTTTTTGATGATGGTAATGAACGCCTTATCTTTCTTGGTCCTTGCCGGAAAATCCATTGGTGGAATCTCCCAACCTAGCAAATCCGCAACATCCTCAGGTATACTTGTTGATGATGAAGCCACATTGGTGCTTTTGGGCTCTCGTGCTTCTCAATACTCGAACTGAATGTTGTTCAATGAATCAAGAGAAATCTTCTCGGGGCATGGCAAAATGAGAGTTTTAGTTCCTTTTGCCTATTCATGTAAGAGAATTACCTAACACCATCCTTCCATGTAAAGACCTTAGTCCTTGTCAAGTACTTCCCATCCATTGGATCGGTTCTTGCATTATACACATAGTTAGTGTAAGGGATTCCCATATACTCCCAAAGTGTCACAAGCATCCCGACCACTCTACAAGTCATATCCATTGCATCTCTTGCCAAATACCTAACTCTAAGCATAAAAGTCGCAAATATGTAACCAAGATTCACCTCATTACCTTGTGGTTGCTCAAACATAGGCTTGCAATCTACAATGAGAAATGGATACAATCCTTTGTATAGCATGTAGATGTCAATCATCTTAATAGTCCCGGTATTATCCCTTGAGCAAATGGTGTTGGCGAGAAACTTTGCAACACCCCGGATTGCCGGGTTTTAGACCCATTGGTTCTTGGGAGAGCCGGTTGGTAACCCGGTTGCTATCAACTTCCAAAAGGTGTCCACCTCATCAAAGCAAAGAAAGGTTTTTGTGCTTCCACAAGGGAACCCATAACCTTCACAAAGCTCCTTGATTGTCACACATTGATTCTCCCCATGCAACTTGAAGGTCAATGTCCCTTCATCCGGTGTTAGGTTGTCTTCATCTGTAAAATTCAATGCCACCGTAGCAAAGAAATCACGGGCCAGGCTTGGAAAAATGAAGTGCTTGAAGGTTGCAAAGAAGATAACCCTCAATAACAAACATAAAAATGCAAAACAAAAATCGAAAACTATATACAAAAGAACTGATTGGTACCTTAACTATTTGGTAATTTGTCTCAATGTCGCATCGACATAAGGGTCATCGGTGGCCTCCTCCCATTCCTCACCTCGTTGTTGAGTTGCCTCTATGTGCTCTTCAACCAAACTTTCCTCAACACCCATTTTTTCATGTCCCACGGTTTCCTCTTCATCCGATACATACCCGATAAGTGTCTTGATCTTTCTCTTGATCCATCCAAGAGTCTAGATAATCTTTGTTTGGTTTTTGATGATGGTAATGAATGCCTTATCTTTCTTGGTCCTTGCTGGAAAAAGAAGATAAGGATGAAGAAAGGTTTTTGTGCTTCCACAAGGGAACCCATAAGCTTTACAAAGCTCCTTGATTGTCACACATTGATTCTCCCCATGCAACTTGAAGGTCAATATCCCTTCATCCGGTGTTGGGTTGTCTTCATCCTTAAAATTCAATGCCACCGTGGCAAAGAAATCACTAGCCGGGCTTGGAAAAACGAAGTTCTTGAAGGTTGCAAATTTCTCTAAACCCATGTTCTTAAGCAAAGCCAACACATCCTTTTTGATCCTCATCGCCTCAAGTGTCTTGGTCCGATGATAATGAGTTGGCTTTTGGAAAACCGTAAGTTGATGCTCATAATCTTTATCCTCGGTTTGGGTAAAGAGAACTCCCTCAATATCAGGTATAATTTCATCTCCAACAAAAAGCGCTTTGCAACCTCGTAGTTCTCGAATTTCCCTCATCAACCTTCTTCTTTGTTGCATTCGAATCCTTCCCTCTTGGGCGTTTGGCCCTTTTCTTGGGCACTTCATCAACAACTTTTCCTTTTCGTTTTGATGTTTTAGTAGCTTTGTTAGTATGATCATTTGGTTTAGGAGCCATATCCTACAAACATTCACAATCTCAAGTAAATTTAAGGAAATGAATTGAGCAATTGCAAATTTTAAGCCAAATCAATCAAAGTTTAATCAACTATGGTTATTGGCAATCAATTTAGCAACCCCTAAAACACAATTAAGAACTAGATCAAGCAAGGCATATTCATTTTTCAAGAAAAATCAAACAATTGAAAAAGTCAACAAAAAGTCAAAATTGGTCAAATCAACACAAAGTCAACCATTTTTCAATTGAAGAGATTTCAAAATTTAGCAAAATTTATGATGAATTTCACTATGAAGTACAATGAATCCTTGCTATCACAACAAAAGGAAGAGATTAAAACCAATTTCATCAATTTCGCCCAAAATAATTTTCATGTTCAATAACACATTCAAATCCTCAAGAACCCTAATTCTAAATTTCTTAACTTTGACCTAATCCTAGTGAAATAAAGCTCAAATCAAGTTTTCCGATCAATATCTAACCATTACTAAGCCAATCATTCAATGAATAAACACAAATCATCATAAATCTAAGATAATGAAATTTGAGCAAAAATGGAAATTTGAGTGAGAATTCCATATACCTTATTGTGGTTGGGATTAGAAAGTGAAGAAACTTGATGCAAAATGGAAAAGGATTTCGAAATTACTTGAAAAGTTTCTTGAAAAATCAGAATTAAAAATCAAGTTTTTGAAATTTTTGAGAGAAAATGAGTGTTTTTGAGAGTGAGTTTTCGAAAATGAGAGTGAAAAGGAAGAAGAAGACTAGCCTTTGGGTTTTTAAAAACATTTTTGGCTTAACCTCGGGTAGACCATCGGGTAGGCCACCGGTAAGTTTTGTTGGTCCAAGATATACACTTCGGGTAAGCCATCGGGTGTTTTGGTCGTGAGAAGATTAGTTTGTTTTCCGTCCAAGGCTTGTTCATTGGACACAGCATCGGTTGTTCATCTGAGGCTTATCATCCAATTTCGACCCGAGCCTTATCCATCAGGTGAGTCATCGGGCATTTTGCCCACGAGGCTTCAATCCGTCAGACAAGCTCTCGGCCACTGTCTGCAAACTTGTGTTGGCCGCAGTTAATCTCTCGACCACTTAGTCGAGACTCTCATCCAAGCTATCATCCTCGATCATTTTTCTTGACCTTTTGATCGAGATTCTCACCAAAAATGTCCCTTCTTCTCTCTAAACTTATAATCCTTTCAATTCATTAACTCCTGTTTTTGCTTCCTACACCAAAATCAAACACCAAGAAAACCAAAACAAAACCAAGACCTCACAAGATTAATATAAACCACACAAAACAAGTCTACTAAAATGAAATTAAAAGCTATTTACAAGGATACCATGAGATTGCCTCCCAAGTACGCTTGTTTTACGTGTGAAGCTCGACGTTGTTCCCCGCTTTAAAGGAACAGAATGTGGATTCTTCTCCACTAACGCATCCTTGAAGCTGGTAGCATTGTCCTTAACATCCAAATTTGATGAGCTTCCTTTCTCAAACCCATTGATGTGTCTCATATTTAGCCTAGTTTTCATTGCATTTTAGCATCATTTTCTAGTCATTTAGTTGCATTATATGTCATTTTAGGTTCACTTAGGGTCATTTTCATGCATTAGAGTCCTTAAGCTTTGCAATAGCATATTTTCTTGTTTTTCGGTCTTTTTAGGTGATTTGAGCCTTACACTATGGAGATTGGAGCTCAAATGAGGAAGTTGGATGCATGGAGGTTGGATCTACACTAAAGAAGGAGAAAGCCCGGAGAAAAAACTTGGAAAAATGCAAAGGAGTCGAAGGCCAGCCGCGGCTAGCCAACCAAAGCCACGGCCTAAAGAAGGAAGCATGGCCGACTATAATCCACACGACCGAGAACATTGGCTACAGGACGTACCAGCCTCGACCGCAAGATGCAAGCGCATTGACCGCGGGAAGCTAGCATCGTCCGCAAGAAGGTCTCTTGGCCCATACGTCCCTATGCTTCACCCGACGGACATCTTGCAGACCAGACAGCACCAGCCCACGTACTTACCTTGACTGCAGACTATCCGGACCTCGACCACAATCCTCGGCCGCGGACCATCTGAACCTCGACAACACGCCTTGACCACAAGACATGACCTATCATCCCGCTTTGACAGGATTTTGACTCGAGGACGTCCGAATGGTCATGACTGTCGACTAAACCCTCGACCTACACTACCCAAGACATGTAAACCACAAAACATTTTAGTTTGACTTTTTGCCGATTTAGTTAGGTTTAATTTAAATGACTTAAAATCCTAATCACAAGAGATATAAATACATGGATGGACCATCAATCACAAAAGGCCTTTAATTTTCCTTAGTTTTTAGATCTAGCTAAGTTTTTCTTTCATTTCTCTCAAAAACATCTTTAAAGGTGATTGAGAACAAACATTAAGATCTTCTTAGATGATCCATATTTTTGGGTCATTTCTTAATCTTATTAAGAATCTCTTGTTTATTTCCCTAATCATTTTCATTATGCATTGCTTTCCATACTTGTTTAATTTCGATTTTAGCATGAATGACTAGTCTTCTAGGATGATTTAGGTTATGGCTAGATCTAGGGCTTGGTAATGATTGATTGATGCTTAGGATTATTAGAGCCTCATATCTAGGTAGTCTTAATGCTAGATTCAACTTTATCACTTGAATTTAGATTCTAGGAAAATCATCCCACGAGAGGTGTTCGATGATATCCCCGAGAGCCTATTTTAGGGATCTTTCTCCATAGCCTTCGAGATATGATGTTATGGGAGAGATTGGTCTTAGTGGACTTGTAAAGCATTTCAGAGTCTTAATCTAACAAGTGAGAGTTTAGTTGGGTCATTTCTCTTGAATAGTGATTAGTGCCATGAGAGTGGGCTAGTCTTGCTATGATTGTTGTATTCCATGCCCTAGGTGGTGCATTAATGGATTCCTTGTTGCATCATTCACTCATTTTCCTTGTCCCTAGATTGTTATCCATTGCCTAGATTATTCACTTTTATCATATTTGGTTTGACAGTATTGGGGTTCAAAATTGCGGGTTTGGAAGCTGGTTTTGTAATGTCTGCAGGCTCAACTCGCTGGTCTGACTGGTGAGCTTGAGTGGCGAGTTGGCCTGGGGGTGATTTTCCAGCTTGTTTTCCCTCCCTTTTTTGGTTCACACTGTCCTTAGTGGCCTTAGTCTGTGCAGCTCGAGTTGGTAGTTCTTTACCGCTCCTTAGGGTAATGGATTGAGCTGTATACTCCTTTAGGTTCTGAACTGCTTTACATCGTAATTGACCCTGAGTCTTAACTGATGCAGAAGCGTGCTGGCTTTCGACATACTTGAGCTTAGCATTCAAAGTCTCAAACTTGCAGTTCAGGTCATTATGAGAGGTGTTTATCTTACGGTGTATCTCAGCAAATTTCTTGGTAAACTCCGTAGCTTGTGTAGTCTGGCCCTGTTGAATCTGCTGAAGCATCTCCATGATGTCTGAAGGTTCCTACTAATCTGACGTTAAAGCTTGTGGCATAGGCTGAAAGCTTTGGTAGTATTACTGCTTAGGTATCCAAGCCTCTTGTTGAGTAGGCTTCAGTGGATAAACTTGATCTTCAGAGCTAGCTACATTGTTGCTTCTGTAGGAGAGGTTGCTATTCTGCTTGAGGTTGTTCCACTGTCGCTGACCTCCTTGGTTTTGCATAAAACTGATTTCAGCAACCATCTCATCCTCCCCTTCTTGAGCTTGATCCTCTTCAACAAGATTGACATGCTTGTGATGAACCAGTAGTAACTTATCTATCTTGTCACTCAGAGTCTTCAGCTCTTTGTGACTAACCGAATCGGATTCACTCAACCTTCACTCAGTACGATAATAGTCTTCCCCATATTGGCCATCAGCAAGTGTCAAATTTTCAATCAACTCTCGACCATCATCCACGTCTTGGTTCAAGAAATTCCCGTTGCTAGCTGTATCCAATAGCATTCGAAGTTTAGGCTGAATACCTCTGTAAAACTTGCTCAGGATGGTTTCCTCAGAGAAACCATGATGTGGGCACTGGGACTGATATGTCTTGCAACGCTCCCAGGCTTCAGCTAGAGATTCTGTGCCACTGTGAACAAAGTTGGAGATAGAGTTTCGAAGCTTTGCAGTTGTGGAGGTTGAAAAGAACTTAGCTAGAAAGACCCTTTTTGCAGTCAGCCCAAGTGGTTATGAGTCCTTGAGGAAGGTGCTTCTCCCAGAGATGAGCCTTATCACCAAGTGAGAATGGGAATAGACGAAACTTCAAGGCATCTCCAGAAAGGACATTGATTCGAATTAGGCCACAAATCCTCTCAAACTCGTCAAGATGGTCGAGTGGATCTTCTATTGGCAGGCCATGAAATTTGTTGTTTTGCACCATAGCAATGAGACTGCTCTTGATCTTAAAGTTGTTGTTTGGAATTGGTGGAGGTTGAATTCCATGCCTCTGAGTGTGAATACTTGGTGCGTCACCAGCTCCAATGTGTTTAGGCCTTCGAGGTTGAGGTGAAGCTGGTGGAGTAATGTGGGGTTGTTGCTGGTTGCCATCAGTGGAACTATCAGGTGTAGTGTTATCGTTCTTCTTGACATGTTCTATTTTTGGAACCTTAATACTACCCTTTGTTCTCTTAGTTCTCTTGGAAGCAATTGGATATTGTGTAGAGGGTTGAACAAGTTCTGATGTCCTTTGGATCGAGTGTGGGGAATCAACGGAGCAAAACAGTCTGGAATGACACAACTCGTAGGGTGACTGGCGAGCTGACGTGAAATGCACCAAAGACAGAACGAACAAGTTTGAAGCTCGAGTTAGTGACAAAGATAAATAAAAACTTGATCTCAAAAAGCATTTGACCCTAAATGTAGCAAGCAAAACACTTATTTGGCAACATCGCCAGTTTGATAACAAGGTTTTTCGTCTTCCTTATTATCAAATTCTATTGTAATACAATAGGTATCAAACCAAAGTGTGTTGTTATTACTAAGGGTATGGGGCACTATTCTAATTCAAGCAAAATCAAAACAAGGTGATTCTGTCACAATCAACTAACAGGATGAAAAAACAGAGTATGAAGAAAGAGCAATAAACTAGAAACAGAGTGCTGCGAACAGAGAAACTTAGCACAAACAGAGTAAAAGACTGCAACAAATGAATGATAAAAATGGGTTCATGAGGAGAGTAGAGTCAGCGATCTCGGCCTAACCATGGGTTTTGAAACTTATCTAGCAACCTATTAAGCAAGTCTTAGGCTAAGGATTCAAGAATCAGTCAATCAGGCCATTTGATAACAAGCTTTTTAGTCCGGTTATGAAATCCTTATAGTATATAAGGTTGTTGAACCAAATCGTGATGTTAGGCACTTGGGAGTATGGATAGCTAACTAGTTCAAGCCAAAATCAATGAAAACAGAGGGTTAGAGCAATTCTGTCACAATTGGCTCAAAATGCAAAATGAAAGCAACTAGAGAAATCATGTAGAAAAAAAGACTAAGTAAAATGAAACAAGGGTGAAACAGATGCAACTTAAACAAACAGAAGCTAAGTAATTCAGAAACCGAGCAAGTAAACAACAGAAACAATGGCGAGTTGGAGAGTATAAACGAAGATGGGCTAGTGAGGAGAGTGAAGTCAGCGAGCTGAAACAGAAATCTGGGTAGTGACTTTGTCTAACAACCTAAGCAGGCAAGCAGTGAATCAGGATACTAAGGTAAATAAGCCACTCTCGTGGTCATGAAATCTCAGTTCAAGCGCGACCCAACTGAAATCTCTTTGGTGATCAGGCGCTCAAACTGGCATTAACAAGCCTATCCTACTCGACCAACTGACTCTCTGAACATCCAAT
>OVAX01002185.1:0-32749 GCA_900406405.1 Lepidium africanum | reverse complement strand
GGCATATATATATATATATATATATATATTATAACAAATTTAAAAGCGTTGCAAAATAGCTATGTAAAACTATTTTACAACAGACGAATAATGTTGTATAAAATTATTTTACAGTAAACAAATATAGCTATATTAAAATATTATAAAACACATGATAATTACTACAATAAAATATATTAGAGCGTTTATAGTGTGTTATGGTAAAGTATAATATATCATAAAATATGATATAATAGCAGAGCATAAAAGTACTATAATATATACTGACCTATTATAGTTGCAACAAACATAGCATTTACAAAAACGATGTATATCTATAATAGCGATAATTGTGTGTTAACAATGTGCATTTTTCTTGTAGAGAATCTAGAAATTTCCTCTATCGTCTTTTCGTTCTCATCATGCGTAAAGATGGCATTGCACAAAGTCTTTGGCTCATAGAAACGACCACACCATGAGTTATTTGGTTATCAAAACTCTTGATGTGACTGTTGATGTTATCTCTTGGCTAATCTAATTGCTCTTTTGCTGAACCTTCTAGCAGCTATTAGAGTATACCCATTATGTCAAAATCTTGTGTGGTTTGAGTAAGTTCTCCCTTGGAATCATTCTTGGTTTCCTAAATCGTTTACCACCTATTGCATCTCTTTCTACCTCCAATTCCCATTTCTGGTCTTTGACAATGGAGTCTATCAAATCCCTATCCAATTCACCACCATAGCAAGCATTGCTTTGACCCAAAATTTTGACCAACCACCATAGCAAGCATCTCGTTCAAGATTGCAAAACTCCAATAACATGTTGTGTCTAACACCCTTTAATATTGATTAAGCACTTATTTCTGAAAAATACCCAAAAGATTTTCCTTGGAGACTACATTATGGAACAACCCTTATGTATCCTTTCAACCTCTCACATGCATCATATAGTTTCTTTTAACTTCCATGCTTGAAGCTAGTGATATCATTTCTTATCTTGGCTGTCTTTTGCTTAGAGAAGAAATTGGTAAGAACTTTCTTTATTGCAATGCTCCCAATGTAGACTCTAATTTCGAAACAAAGTTCTTCTCCATTAAGAAACCTTGTTTCCCAATGAGAAAAGAAACAATATCATCTTAATTCATTCTTCAGACACCCCATTTATTTCCATAGTCCTCCACAGTTTCTCAAATTGATCAAGATGATTCAAAGGGTTTTCACCCGCCAAGAGTTTGTAACATTGATTCTGCATCATGTTGATCAAGTTTGACTTGATCTCAGAGTTGTTAGCAACTATGGATGGAGTGGGATTCTCATCAAGATCTCTCTAACATTGGCTAATTAAAAGCTCCAATTGGCCGACACTTGTTGTCGAACCCCAATTCTATGTACACTACCTTGAGGAGGTTGATGACCAACCATGGGTGGGTCAATTTTTTGGTTTTCCATTCCCAAGCGAGTAAGTGTTGCTCACGCTCTTTCACTCGTCTTTCTTTTGATGCATGATATGTATGCATTTTAGCCCATTTTAGAGCATCATCTAGCATACTTTGCATCCATATTCATGGCATTCTCATCATTTTATATTCCTTTTAGGTTCATATTACATGTTTTGCATTTGCATTGCATACATTTGCATATGGAGTGTTTTTACGTACTTTGAAGCATATGTTGGAGCGTTTTGGATGTGAGCACCATCATGGGTTGGAATTGAAGGATGATCGCAAAACAAGAAGCAGCTAAAGGTCCCATTTAGCCAGTTCGTGATGGCCACTCACCCTTATTTGGCCGAGTTGCACCTAAATAGGCCAGAATCGTCAAACCAAAGCACCAGAAAACTATTTTTGGGGATTTTCGAGTGAGCTCGCCCCTTGAGCTCGCCATAAGGGGCGAGTTGACCCTCACACAATCATCTTAAGGCCCCATTTAGCTCAGCTCGTGATGGCCACTCACCTTCATTTGGCCGAGTTGCACCCAAATGGCCTAGAAACATCAAACCAAAGCACCATAAGCTGTTTCTAAAGATTTTGAGGTGAGCTCGCCCCTTGAGCTCGCCATAAGGGGTCGAGTTGACCTACATACAACCTCCAACTTGCCTTCATGATTCTCCCAATATGGTGAGTGTCGAGGTTTTCGGCTTGAAAAGTGCTACTCACCCTCACAGCTCGCCATACATGGCCGAGTGGACAATTTCCCGAATTTTGACCATTTTTTATGTTGATTTCATTTTAGGTTTTTGTAAGTGGGCTATAAAGACCCCTTTTAGACCCACAAACAAGGGATCCACGTTTTTTGCCTCTTTTGTTCTTGAGAAACACCACAAAACTCTCTCTACTTTTGTAATCAGATCTATGGCTTAATTTCAAGTATGTGGATTTTATTTTTATATCATTCTTCTTATTTTTATTTGATCTTTAAGATTCATGCACTTTTTTTATTTTCTGGGTTTGTGTTCTTGGTGACAAAAATCTAGTTGATCTCTTAGGATGAGTGAGGAAGAAGGATAAATCTAGGTTCAATCATGGTCTTCTGTCTTGTTATTTCCATAGATCTAGTTAGTCTAAGTTTTCTTCATGCCTATTTCAACCTGATCAATCGGAATTTGATGTGTTGCATTCTCTGCCCGAAAGGCGTTCGATGAATTGCATGGCTTAGCTTAGATTAAGATTTAGCTTATCTATCCCAAGAGATTGGTAGTTTAGAGAGCTACTTGGCTAATTAGGATTGATTCTTCATGCCAATATGAGTGTGTAATCACCAAAGAGATTTGGGTTAGGTCACACTTGGATTGAGATGTCATGATCATGAGAATGGCTTGATTGTTATATTCTTGAATCTTAGGCCTTATATCTGCTTAATAGTTTGTTAGATGAGTGCTTGAGAACCATGCTTGAGCTGAAATCTATGATCCTTTCTTCCTCATGAACCCAATTTCATCTTGTATTGCATTCTTGTTTTGTGCTCTATTTTTAGTCTATTTCTCTGTTTTTCTTATGCTCTGTTTTTATGCTTATGCTCTGTTTGTTCTGTTTTGTTGCTCTGTTTTGCCTATTCTGATTTTGTGACAATTTCTTGAATAGATTTGCTTGAATCAGAATTGCTTTTTCATATCCTTAGTGTTAGCAGCCATTATTGGTTCGATACCCTTTATACTACAGGGATTTGATTAACAAGGCTAAAAACCTTGTTATCAATGCCCTTCGATTTTCTATTTCAACTTGACCCAATGCTCAAATGTAATCAAGACCTTCTCCTTGTTGACTCATTTGTGGCATACACCTTGAAGAGAAAAGGAGGAAAAAAAAATGAAAACACGTTTAGTAATAAAGTAAAGAAACAAATTTAGTCTTGAATCAAATCCAAATATTAATGGCTAATTTCATAGACTCCCTGGAAACGAGACCAAATGTTGTGTGTAAACTTCAAAGATCGATCTATATTTTAAATAGCCCTCGCGATAGTGTTTCTTAAAAGTTATTACTCTTGGCTTTGAGAAATCACATCCAGACCATACTTATTTTGTGAGAAATGTTGTAGGCAAATATGTAATAGTTCTGGTATATGTAGATCGACATTAGCATTGCATTTAATGATAATACAAAAATAGATCAGATCAAGATATACTTGTAACACACCTTCAAAATCAGAGACCTTAGGCGACTTTGCTACTTCCTTAGATTAGAGATAAGCCCAATCAAAACAACATATTTTTATATGTCAAAAAAATACATCGTGGAATTGATTGATGAGACTGATTTACTAGGCAGTAAACCATCTAGTATTTCCATTGATCCAGTTTTGAAGTTTAATTTTAAATGATAATGAACCTCTTCTAGCAGATCTCACTATGTATCGATGTCTTGTTGGTCTCATGATATATCTCACTATTTGTCGTCCCGATATTTCATTTGTTGTGAATTTTCTTTACCAATTCACTTCAACTCCTAAACATCTCATTTGAAAGCACCATACACAGTTCTTCATTATCTCATGAACAACATTGGAATTAATCTCTGATGTTCTACAACTTTATTCTTCTTAAAGCCTTTACAGATGCATATTGACCTCTTGCAATGATACTCATCAATTAACATCTGGGTTGCATGTTCTTAGGCCCCTCTCTCATCAATTGGAAAACAAAAAAGTAGCCTTCAGTCGCAAAATCTGAGTAGAGCCATGGGACTTATTGTACAAGAAATTTGATAACTAGTCATGAAGAGACTACTTGTAAACTAAATATTTTGATTAATATTGGGAAGAACACAAATTAGAAGTACAAATGCCAAGAAAAATATAGAAACCAGAAATAAACACCCCAAACCCCACTAAATCACATAAGAATGTGGTCCCACAATCTAGCTAAGTGGAATACATCCTCAAATACAAAACCGAAATATTAACATAATAAACTTAATTAATGACATAACCTAAAGTTTGAATTATATTTTAACATCCTCCCTTGATTCAAACTTGCACACACCAATCTTTTTTCTTAAGAAACTGAAATTTTTTCACGTCACTAGTGCCTCTTTTGGAACATATGCGTCTTGTTTCACTTTGTTACAAGTCTCCAACGTGAGAACTTTTAGGAAGCTGAACGAGCTCTCATTGTATGTTCTCCTCTATAGATGCAATATCTTCTTCCATTGCTTGTATCCAGTTTTCTGTCTAAGTCGCACAATTTTGAACAACCACAACACATTTTCCGTCAACTTGCATTATCATGTCATCTCTAAGTTAAACTTCATCTTTCTGTAAGTCATCAAGCACCCTATAAATAATGACTTGCTGGCAAATTACTAGATACTCTACTTGCATTATCATGTCATAAACAACTAACTCTCTTCTTCGACATTCTCAACAAAGTGTGATTTTTGCTAATTCCTTTGCCTTGACCAGTAGTATTCTTGCTTGTGATCAAACTTGTTGTAGTAGTGACATTGAATTCTACTTTTGAGGTCACTTTGATCCTTGTATCCACCGTTACCTTGACTTTGATCTTCACAAACAATGAAATTGATTATGATAAATGCATTGACCTCTTTATGTGCCATAACCACATCCATGGCTAATATATCTGTCTTTGGCTCTGCCATATCCACCGTGAGTTCTTTGCTATCTGATTTTTATGGGATAACAAAGAACTCATCATAACATCAAATGAGTAAGTGCTTATATCATTACCTTTTTAATAGTTGTTATAGTTTCTGGAACAACGTACACAAATTTTGGTGACAAACTCATTAGAACCTTACTTGCAATGATTTAGTTGTTAGGAAATTCAACATAAGACTTCATTTAATTCACAATTGCATAAACTCTAGCCAAAATATTCTTGAATAGATTCTTTTCTTTCATTGAAAGGGTTTCAAATTTTTGATGTAGTTTGTAACTTCACAACAATCACCTTTTGATCTCCCATGTACTCTTGCCTCAAAATTTCCCATGCTTTATGAGATGTATCCACTTCATAAATCTGTTCATCCAGTGCCGATTGGATAAAAAACAATGCCTTACATTTTTTTTCCTGTAAATGTTGATCAGCCTCTACTGAATTCTGATCATCAAACTTATATTCAACCAAATCCCATAAATCTTTCGACAAAAACATCGTTTTCATATTGAGACTCCAGAGGTGATACGTCTCTCCTTTAAACACAAGAATTAAGGTTTGCAAGTTTCTGTCATTATCTTCGCCATCGTTGCTTTGTCTTCTTAATAAGATCGAAACTTGGAGAGTGATCTGATACCACAATTATTGGAGATAATCAAATTAAAAGACTACTTGTAAATAGAATATTTTAATCAATATTGAGAAGATCACAAATACAAAGTAGAAATGACAAGACATATATAGAAATCATAAATAAATACACCCTTAACCCCAGTAAACACATAACAATTTAATCCTACATTTTAGCTAAATGGAAAACATCCCTAACTACATAATTGAAACATTAACATAAAAACTTAGTTCATGACATAACCTACAGTTAAAAAAAAATCAAATTCTAACATGTCAATCTCCTCCGAAAGCTACATATACCTAAATTCAAGCATATTGCCTTTTATTGTGACTATGGCAGAGATTCACATTGCAAATAATCTTGTGTTTTAAGAGAGAACAAAACACCTTACTTAGACTGCCATAAGATTCGGGAACTGATACTTAATGGTCTGATAAAAACTCTCTGTGTTCGCTCTAGAAGATCAATTGGCTGATGCTTTTATTAAACCTTTACCTCGAGGTGGATTTTATTCACTCACTGTCAAGATTATTTTTCATACACATCATATTTCTGCTTTTTAAGGGGGTATTAGATTAATCAATTGTATTTGGTTGACTTTTTTTTAGTTAAACTGGGAATTAAATATGATTATTAGTCATGTAACAGATCGGATAAGACTTAGTTAAATGCTCTTCTCTTTCTCTAAACATAAAAAGAAAGCTTTTGTATCCTTTTCAGATTAATATGGAATAAATCATTTTCTTCGTTGATTCTCTAAATCCATCTAACAATCTTTAATCTTGATATGTATTGGAAACTCATAGTTCATCAACACATAGTCTTATGATTTACACCTTTTTTGCTTATGATTTTTATGATGTTTAAAGTAACTATTATAAACCTCATATCCTCTTCATCCGACTTACTATGGACTCAAATTGATTTCCGATTGAAAATAGTCTGTTAAAGAAAATTGGTTTAGCCTAGACTCAATTCAACAAATCAAAGAAACATTAATATATGGTAATCAATTAAACAAAGTACATATTATATGCCAAAACAAGAAGAATATTATTAGTATATTGTTTATGTAAAGTTCCAAACTATTCTCAAAATTTGACATTCTAATCAAAACTGCATCATTTATCTTTTAATCTTCATTTTCCATATCCGATAGTTAGTGGAGAAGAGTTTTGTGACATTCAACATATCGATGGAGATGGGGTGTCAAAGATTTGAACAAAGGTAGGGAGTTGTAAACCACTAGAATCCATGGGAAAAAGGGAAAAAAAAAGAAAAAAAGTATTTTTTAAATAACATAAGTCATACATATAATCGTGTAGTGATATGAAGTGTACAAATAGATGACAGTACATAAGACATACATATATATGATAAAATACTATGGCTACAAATTAGAGCTCATATACTTATTTCCTATACCTTG
Source organism: Lepidium africanum (assembly GCA_900406405.1). NCBI lineage: Eukaryota > Viridiplantae > Streptophyta > Magnoliopsida > Brassicales > Brassicaceae > Lepidium > Lepidium africanum. Next base: position 25,595 of record OVAX01002185.1, on the reverse strand, counting down.
TATAAGTCGTGTTCTTTTTATTGTAGCTAAGATAGCGATCCGTGATCCAATAATTTAACTAATTTCAAATTTAATCTTGTAAAAATTGTATATATGGCGGCGGTAAAACAATCGTTGTAACCACTTTTATTCTTGCTGTAAATTTTAACGACATATGTTGGTGATTACAGAGTCGCATAAACTCAATTACTACTTTTCACCATGTACTTTTTATTTTCTTAAGTGTAAATTTTGGTTGCTCGGCAGCGACTTATTGGCAATAGTAGAAGAAGCCCTAAGTCTCAATAAACAAACAAGAAATTAAATATAGAAAACACTAAATCTCTTGTATAATGACGAACCTATATATTGGAAATTTAGGAGTAAGAGAGATTGATATTGTTTTCTTGTATATACTCGTCGGATTTGGTATGACTTGATCTTGCACTAGTTTGTTGAAATTCGGGAAAAATGTTTTGTTTTCTCTTATAACATATAGCGTTGAAAGAATCTCCAGAGTGATGCTACTCAAGTGTTTTATTCTTCATCTGATTATTTGGATCAGACAAAACTCCAATTATAAGAAACCTCAGATCGTATTTATAATCTTTGATCATATTATTCGTTCATGTTTTTATTGCATCTTGACATTGTGGAGCTTAACTGAAGTCAAACCTGATTATGTTGTTTCCGTTAAAACTAAAGCTCAATTGCTGCTCTAGTTCCTTTTTTCCTCTTTTTTTCTTGCGATTTAATCCTACAATTTTAATTGTTGAAGCAAAAAACTTTAATTTGAAGGAATATGAAACCAGAAATGGATATTGGTCAAGCAGAGCTGTACTAGAAGCTTCTTCAATATCTTGGTTTAGTTGTATGATTTAACTGAAAGAGCCTGTCATGTTTCTTAAGTAAATTTTTTTTGAAAAAATGTTACTTGATATGAAATTGCTTGTAGAAAAATAGTGAGAAATTGGTTAAGAATTTCATTTGTTCTTAAGAAACTTTGACAGAAACTAGAATTTAAGTACCCTTGCTGTTGCGTAACTCTTATTAGATAACACTTGTAAGTTTATCTAAAGAAATTCTATTGATAAACTTATAAATTGTTGGTGCAGTTTCCGTGATTAGAGTCTTGCTCTTTCATTTATAACCTTACATCATGCACGGTCACTTGTTTTCCGATCCACAATATGAATCTTCAATATATATATATAATTTGATGTGATTATATGCTCATGACTTGAAAACTTGATAATCGCAGTTTGTTGTCTGAAATCTCCCTTACAGGAGAGCTAATGTTTCAAATAACATAATAGTTTCAAACTCTCACTTCCACAAAACTTACTTAAATTTGAATCTTGCTCTCTCAAACTTGAACTTCAAAGCTTATAACTCCCTCTTTTTGTGTTCTTGCAAGAGTAGTACAGTTGTGTTTGCTACTTAAGCATTCAAAACAAACAAATTTGAAAGAACAATATGAAGAACAATTTCATGTACTATATATGTCCCTTGCCGTCTTCACATGACTTATAGGAAGTTGGCATATGCAGCATTAAGCTTATTACTTTTAAGGTACATATGAAGCACAATTATTTTCTTGTACTGGAACTGCTAACTAGAGTCTTAGAATGTTCACCACTTAGTTTCTTAGCCAAAATCATTTTTTCTCTTACGAGTCTTTTAAACTTCATGGCGAAAAATTTGAATTCTTCTTTTTTTTAGAGTTTCCATTATTTGTGGAGTCACTACAAGAAAAAAAAGCTAAAATCTGACAAAATTCCAAATATGAATGATATTTGTCTAGAATATTAAAGAATTCGGGAGACTGACAAAATCGGACGGGTGAAATTTCTATCTCAAATAATCTAGAAACCATTTGTATTGTGAGAAAAAATGTAACGGATTTAAATAATAGGTGATATCTGTTCTCATTTGTCCAAATTTTTCTGATGAAATCAGACAATTGACAACAGTTTATAACAATTCAGATGTATGTACGAGGAGGATATAATTGACTTTAGGTCGCAATTCATCTTCATTGCTCTTCTAACTCCTTCAAAAATTAAATTGCGGCTTATCCTTTCTATTTTCGCCACTAAAGCTCCGGCACACTGCTCCTTCGCACTTATTTTTTCTAGCATATAGAGTTAAGATTGATTGGTGTTGTCTCTTCGATTTTCTCGTTTGATGCATTTTATTTCAATCTCTGAAATCATTTGGTTTGAGTTGTCCATGTTATAGATTTAAGCTTCGATTTGATAGTGTTAACATTCATGCTTGATCTTTTAGTTTCGAAAAATTGTTATGAAAAAGGTTAATTTTCTGCTTCGTTAAAGGATATGAAGATGGTTTTGTGTTCGATTATGGGTTAGGATAATGTTCCGAAATTTCTAATTTTTATGTTGGTTTAAGGTTCGATATAGATCAGATTTTGTTTTTTTTTATTTGTCAACAATTGGATCGACAAGGTTCGATCCACAACCTAAAACACACCCCTAAAATCCTTTTTTAAGCTACCATAATACAGCAGGTAGTAATCAAACTCTGGTGTCAAGTCATTAACTAGAATATCCTAACCACCAGATTGAGACCAATTAGGTCAGATTTTGTTAGGTTTCAATATATTATGTTATTTTGTTTTTCGATAATGGTTAACTTGTAACTATTTAGATTCATTAGTTGCACTTGTCAATGAGTGTGATCCAGTTTCTTGCTTAAACTTTATTAAACAGACAAATATTTTACTAAACAACTAGATGATGTCTCGTGCATAGCACTAAATATTTTTGCAATATATATATATATATTGTATTTGTAGTTATTTTTATTTATGTATATAGATTATATATAAAATTTTTTATTAATTTTTATTTACTTAATATATCAAAATCAATTTAAAATAAATTATATATTGTACAATAGATGATGACTTATGTTGTGGACAAATATAATTTATTTTATATGTTATTATTTAGGTTTTAATGCATTATATCTTTTGTATATATGTTATACTTGTGTTTATTTAAAGCCGTGTTTATATTTTGAGATTTTGTTTTCAAGATGTTACTTTAAGTTTAGTTTAAAGTTTAGTGGGTTAATAGATTTTATGTACATGATTAAATTATTTTTATATGAATTTATAAGTTTTAGTTATTTTAAAATATTTTATGAAATTTAAAAAATAATTTCATATCTCACTATTTGATTTATATAGATTTAATTATAAAATTTTTTTTTGTCAACATTGGGCCACAATTAGCCGGCCCATTAGCCAAGTTCTTGCATTATGCAGATGTCGAGACTCGATCCCTCGACATCCAAGTGCGTCTGTCTTTAGCAGACTTACAATCTGCCACTAAACTAAAGGCCACCTGCAATTATAAAAATTTATAGTACTGAAAGTATTAGAAAAGTTGTATGCATGGATACTATATACTTATATGCTCAGAATAGTTAAACATTTGTTATGTTAGATGCTACGTATATACCTAGAAAAGATATATTATATTATTTTAAAATATTTTATAAATTTTAAATCAAAATTATTTCTACGTATTTCTAATAATTTTAAACTTTGAATCATTGTTAAATATTATATAAAATATATTTTTACTTTATAAAGAATAATAATATAAATTTTGGCTATATTAAAATTTTTATTTTTTTTAGTTTATTAATATTTAGCATATTTAAATAAGTTAATATAGTAAGTTAGTGATTTAATACATCTTAAGATAATAGTAATTCTGTATCAACTTTTTATTATAATTTAATATTTTATAATAAAAAATATTTAACTAAAGAGATTAAGAAAGAAAATATTTTCAACGTGGAAAGTTAATATTTAATGTTTGTGATACCTTTTTGTCATATAATTGATTGTAGAGAATCAATATATTATATATAATTTTACAAAGTTATCCTTTATACAATGCTACTATTTATCAAATTTTTAATGGAAAAATATCATAAAAATCAACAACTAAACTTTCAAAATGTCGTTTAAATCATAGTTTTCTCGTTGACCAGACCACTAAAAGCCTGCCGTTAATTTTATTGTTACAGAGTTAATCTTCCATTAATGGAATCATTTGAATCTTCAGATGAGTTCGAATTTGGTGACTTCGGGTTTATGTTGTATTAATTTGTTGAAACTGGTGTGTGAGCAAACGTGATGTGAGCTCCTGAACAACCAAAATCGATGTAAGCAGAGTTCTCGTTATTGTTTATGTTGTATTAATTTGTTGGAATTGAAGATGTATGATTTCATAATGTAACTCCTTGAAATTAGGGACATTTGTTTAAGTGGATGGAGGAGGCTGTGTATGAGGAGATTGAGTATGCTTTACCTAAGTTGGCAGTCGTTGCAAGTGAGATTTCTGAACTAAAATCCGAAGCAAATGAGTTGAGGACCATGATACATGAAGTGAAGGAAGAAGCATGGTTGAACAAACAAAAAATCTGAAAGTTGAAAGTGTGTTTGAAAGTTATATTTGAGTTGATTTTGTTGCTTAGTATTGCATTGGTTTATGAGTTGTTTAGTGAAAAAAAAGAAAGGATGCTCGGTTGTGTAATGCTCAAGGTTGGTAGTAGTGTAAGAGCATGGGATGTTGTGTTTTATTGTTTAACTATGTAATGATAGCCAAGGTCTTTGGTTAACTAAACATTTTGTATTGGATTCCTTTAATTGAGTATCTTTGATGCTTAAAGTATTGTAATTAAAGTGAATGGTAGACAAAGAGTGTTGTTTCAAACTTAAAAAACTTCAAAGAAAATAAATGGCAGACAAAGCATGATACTTAAAACTTAAAGAGAGTGATGCTTAAAATTTTAAAAAGAGACTGCATAAGAATTGAGTATCCAAAAGAGAGGTGTGTCACATGGTTTCACATGGCTGCAAAGCACCAGACCATACAAAAAAAGAAAAATATCACATGGTTTCAAGACGTTTAGGTTGAACAATTAAACTAACAAGCCTAGCCTTGTAAGTTACACTGTGATCCTTGCGGTCCTTCAGTGTGTAAGTTTCTCGGAGATCCTTCTTCATGCTGCCGTGATGTTCTATGTGGTGGTGGTTGTTGCGTTGATGTTCTTCGAGAAGGTTGAACCTGTGATGTTCTCTGTGAAGGTGGTTGCTGATGTGATGTTATTCGAGATGCTTGAGAAGTTTAGCCTTGAGACGCTTGAACTTGAGAAGCTTTACCTTGAAAAGCTTTAACCCGAGAAGCTTGAACATGAGAAGTTTGGACATGAGATGCTTGAACCTGAGAAGTTTGTTCTTGAGATGCTTGTTCTTGAAGTTGGTGAACACCTTGTCCAAATAAGCTTCTTCTTGGCTCATGATTTCAATCAAATATAATGAAACGTAATCAAAAGTAAAAACGTGACATGAACAAGCTTTTAGATCTGGTACAAACCTGAACTTTTCTTGGCTGCCCCCTTGACCTTTTTGGTTGAATCTCAAGCCTCTGGTTTTTACATCCTTTCTTATTGTGTCTTTCTCTTTGGTAGTTGGAACAAGTCATAACTCTGCTATTGCGTGACAGTTTGGTGGTACTTGAAGATGTTGTCTCATTAACTCCTCTTCTCCTAGCATAGTTGCTTGGTCTCCCAGGAATTGCCTCTTCTTGATGGAGGTGGAAGAACACCTAATTTGTTCATTCTTGGCCACAAAAGAGGTCCTTGGACAGGTTGAATACCATCCACCTAGGTCTGCTGCCACATACTTGCTGTGTACCAATCAACAACAAAATCTTCTACTTTATGTTTTGTTCTAATGATGACAGACACAGCATGAACACACGGAATACCGGTCATTTGCCACTTTGTACACCCGCAAGTCTTCTCATTTATATCAATTGCGAAAAAGTCATCTATGTGCCTTATCTCATACGTGTTGTTCCTTGCACTCCCACCTGACACAAAACTGTGATCCATCAATCATATTTTTAATTTCAGCATACACGTTTTTGGTAAACCTACACTTATCCTTCATCCTCCCAGCAATCAAATATCTATTCTCATTCCTTACCATACACTGCTTTCTAACATCTTCCAACATATCAAGCAATGATTTCTTTCTAGCTAGGCGTATTGTCCATTTAAACGACTCAGATAGATTGCTCAGGATGTTGTTACAACAAGTACCTACTCTAAAGAAGGCCCTAGACCATGTCTTTGGATTAGTTTTCAACAAGGACTCAAAGGCACCTGAATTGTAACTCTGCAATGCATGCATGTGAAAGTCGAATTCACCACAACCAACTACCTAACAAACCATTCCTAGTATTTATCGTTCTCTATTTCTATTACCGCCAAATAATGGGAACTATCCTATTGTCTTTGTCTCTCCCTGTGGTAGCTAAAAGATGTCCTTTGATGTCTCATTTAGAAAATGATCCATCTATTCCTATGATAGGCCTACATGTTTGCTTACATGTATCTCTCTATGATTTAAAGTAAATATACAAACGGAATAACCTTTGTAAGCTACCAATAGTCGGACCAAAAATAGTTTATATCTAAAAAAAACTCCCTAGAATGCTTCGAAAGATTTCTGCTTGGTAGTCCCAAATGCGTGCGAAGTGCTCTTCATGAATAGCCTCTCCCTTTCTCTCTCTCTCTCTCTCTCTCTCTCTCTCTCTCTCTCTCTCTCTCTCTCTATCTCATAACAATTGTCTTCGCCTTAGCACACTGGTCTTCAGTTAAGTGTACATTGTACCCTCGCTCAACCTCGTCAACCATCTCTTTTTTGTCATCTTAGGATTCTTCCTAAGCATATCCTCAAACAACCAAACAATGTTCCCAATCTTCAACATTTTACTATAACCTAACTTCACGCAAGTATATTTATTTTCGAATAACTTGATTTGCATCATCATTTTTTTTCTTATCATATGCACAATAGCATCTCCAACTACAACCAACCAGACATTTAACACCAATCTTCTTACTCTGTGACCCATAGAGACCAATGTTGTACCTTGTTTTCATGGGAGTACTTTAGTACAATAATCTTAAAATATTTAGGATAATTGAACGTTTTCTCAAAGCTAAGAAACTCTTCAAGATCTTCATGCTCTACAGAAGCATCACCACCATCAATTTGATAATCTCTATTGCCATCATTGTGAGATAAAGGTTCTAGAAATTTGTCCGCATACCAAATATCATCTCCGTTATCATCATCACTCACATCACCATCTTCTCTCGCCTCGTCTCCAAACTCATCATCGAAGTCGTCGAATATTTCTTTCTTGAAATCATCATCACCACTAACCTCACAATCATCTCCACTCACAGCTTCATGATATTCAATTTCTTCTTCAACTGGTTGTTGCCGGTTTTGTTTTGACCCTTGCATAACTGGAGAAGCTTCAGTCACAACTACCATTGGCACTTCAACCGTCAGAGCTTCAACAAGTGGAGCTTCAACATCATTCGACGGTTCTGCTAAAATTTGTCGAGGCTTTTACCTAGACGGATGACGGACATGAAACCTCATCTTAGGCATTCTTGATCGATCTTCAATTTCAAAACACAGAGAATCTGAAGAGAAGAGAAGAGTTTTTAGGGTTTATTTTCTTTTGATTTGGGGATTTATGATTTTAGGGTTTCTAGTTTGCTGATTTCTTATAATCCTCAATTTATTAGTTCATAAGTGATGTCGTTTAGACATAACGACACCGTTAATGGGAGATTAACTCAGTAACAATACAATTAATGACGAGCTTTTAGAAGCCTGGTCAACGGAAAACTATGATTTAAACAATATTTTGAAAGTTTGTGTTTACTTTGTCGTGTTTTTGAAAGTTGAGACTTTTTATGATATTTTTCTTTATTATAATATAACATATGATATAACACATTCATTAAATGTTATAGCGCTAAAATATTATCCTTTTATCATATAAAAGATGTAACTTAAAAATGCATTAATTGGCAAGTGGCCTTTAATCCAGTGGCCGGCGGTAAGTCCACTAAATGGCAGACGCACTTGTACATCCAGGGATCAAGTCCCACTACCTACATTGTCTAGGAACTTGGCTATTGGGCCGGCCAGTTGTGGCCTATTGTTGACAAAAAAAAAATGCATTAATTGAAAACTGTTGATTCGTTTCTTGAGAATATGTTATTATTGTAACTCATAAAGAAGTAGTAAATGATATATTGCAATGTAACACTCAATCTCGAGTTGATGCAGATCGACTCACGCTTACAATTCAGTACTTCTTAGTCTTTCATTTGAATTGTACTGTTACAATTGAAGAGAGGGATATTGGAAGTACTTCTTCTTGATGGACATGGAATCACACACAAATTTTATCGGTGATCATAAAGAGACAAATACTTTCTTCATAGATGTTATACGTCAAACTAAAATCTTTCATCCTCAATAGTTTGATTGCAAGAACTCATGTGTATTATGTGTTAAAATGTGGCACAAAAGAATACAATACCAAAATCTTTAAAGTTTCAAGATTTGTTTATTACTGAATGATTTCTGTTGTTTATTACTGAATGATTTTGTAGTTCTTCTCAGCCAAATATGGTGATACTGACCATGCTTTGTGGAACCAAAAGTTTGTTTTTGATTTGTCAATGTTTCAATAGAAGAAGCTGACTCAAATCAAATTTAGAGTTAAAAATTTAATAAAGAGCTCTTCAAAGCGAGTGGATTTTTCGGTGAGACCATGTAAGCCTGTGCTTGCAGAAATCGATATTAAGTGTGGTTTAGCTGTAAGAACATGTGTTTGTGACCTCTTTTTGGTAATAATACTTAGAATTTTGTTAGGTTTCGATTCCTTTGTTGCTTAGCTATTATATACAACTAAAAATGTTAATCTAAGTATTGGTTTTGTTTTCTTATTTTCGATTTTTGGGTATTTACACTTCTATATGTTAGTTTGAGATTTCAATTATAGTTACAATGTTGTTAGGTTACGAATTTTTGTTTCTTAACTTTTCTCTACTAGAAAAAGGTTAATTAAAGAAGTCATGACTAAGATTTTGTAATCTTAGTTAATGTAAGTGTTCTATTATTCATATAGACAAATCTTATTTGCACTGCAAATTTTAAAATAGTTTTTAGTTATAACCTGATAGTTTTCATTGTTGAAAGCTCCCCCAACCACAATGCTTTCAATGATAGCTGCACCGCTTAAATACATGGGGTAGGCAAAAAATGTTGAGATGGAGGATATGAAAAACACTGTTGCAACACTTAAGGAGCAGCAGCAGTGGTTCAAAGGCCTGATGCAGTTCTTCATTTGTTCGATCGCAGCACCCAATATTAGTACCCAATACCCTTTGTTTTACTTCACTTGCTATTAAATAAACTAATAGAAATTTTTATAAATTGTAAAACATAATATAGTTTCCAAAAATAATAAAATTTCCGTATTAAGTTTCTTTACCGAATTATATTTTTTGTTTTTACATTTTAGTAAAATAATATATATAAAAAATAATAATAATAACTTTAAATCCATAGTCGTAATTCCAGAAAATTTAAACCGTTATAGTCCATCTGAAAATACTTTTAGACGATAATATACTGATAGAAGTCGTTTGAAATTTCAGACAGCAATACGTTGTTTCAATTGTTATACTGATAAAAGTCGTTTGAAATTTCTGACAGCAAGACGTTGTTTCAATTGTTACAAAAGGTCTGGATGTAAACTTTCGGGAGCTGTCTGGAACACTTGACAAACACGGTCTATTAATTGCCGTATGGAATTCCACATAGGTAATGTTCATCTGAATCTGTTTGGAATGGCCATTCTAGCTGGTATTGATTGTCTTCCATAGACATTTTTCTTGAAGTGTGTACAAAATAAATAATTTTCTTTAAAGTTTTTTTTACTTCAGAAATATATAGTAATTTGAAATACAAATATTAAATGTTTATGAAATAATTTTTCAAGTGACTTGTAATATTAAATAATTTATTTTTTATTAAATGTCCAGTAAAATTAATTTCTATATATATAATGTAAAATCTGTATTTTTAGAAAATTATCTTTAATTATCACATGACCGGTAATATCAAATTATACATAGGGTTTGATTGTTTTTCAAAAGTACAGTACGATTTTAGCTTCTTCTCCGGCGATTCCTTTGACGTTTTTGGCTTCTTCTCTGGCATTTCTTTTACTGTCTTCTCGTTTCCGGCGTTCTCTGGCCTAAGTCTCTCCTCTTTTCTCGACCTTCATGGCTGATCCTACCTTGCCTTCGCCTGTTGCAGCTCTGATCCTTAATTCATCTATGGATTTGCCTTTATCTTCCGATCTGGAGTTTCCTTCTCTGCAGAAGTCTTTAGCCAATGGTTTTTCTCCAAAATTGAATCATTTTTCATCCACTCTGAACTTGAATCTTGCTGATTATGTATCTTCCTCGACTGAGAGAGCTAAATCTGCTCAAATCGTGAGTTCTCCGACTTCTCTGGTTATTGCTTCTGGCTCTTCTCCAGCCAAAGCCTTGTTTCCTTCTAAACATGTGGCTTCTGGTCCTTCTCCTCCTAAGGTCTCTAAACCTTTAGCTTGGGCCTCTAGTGCTCGTAAATCATCTTCTGCTGTAATTGTCTTGGAATTAGATCATGAGATCTCTAATGGTGTGGTTTCTGCTATGATTCCTAATGATGTGATTACTGAATCTACTCTTTTATGGTCTAATTTTGTGATTGGGCACTTCATTGGTGAGGCTCCTCACATAGGTACTGTACATGCTACTGTTAACGGTATTTGGCAAAATGAGAAGAAGAATTTGAAGATTTCTCCTACTTTTATCAAACCTACTGCTGTTATTTTTTGCATTGATGATGATATGATCAGAACTCGTGTTCTTCACCGGCAGTTTTGGTACATTGGTGATAAGCCTCTGATTATCCAAAGCTGGTCTCCGGAAACTGCATCTCAATCTCCTGAGCTTTCATCTCTTCCTATTTGGGTTGATCTGACTAATGTTCAAGGACATCTTTTCTCTTCCAGAGGTATTAGCTATTTAGTGAGTCAGATTGGTAAACCAGTCAGACTACATCCATCCACGGAAAAATGTCTGCGTTTGGATATTGCTCGTATTCTGGTGGAAGTTAATTTGGAGAAAGAACTTCCTTCTTCATTATCTGTAACTGAGGGTATGTTTCCTGCATCTCAAATCAAGATTTCATACCCCTGGCTTCCTCCTCGTTGTGAATCATGTAAGAAATGGGGCCAACTCCAAGAATTGCTTGGTCTCTAACACGACTTCTGAATTGTTGAAACAAAACATAGCTCCTGATTGTGTTGTTTCTGTTTCAAAATCTGGAAACATTCCTGCAGTCCCTATTGTTTCTCCACATGCAGTTCCTTTTGTTCCATCTATGGAGCCGGCTGTGACTAATAAGCCTACTTATGCTCTGCCTAATGTACCTGTTCCTAAGGACTTAACCCTAGTGGTTGACTCTATTCCTACTGGTGGTGATCATTTGATTCGGCTTTCTCCTCGGGAATCCGATGTTGGTTCCAAGTACGTTGACTAGACCACCATCAGAAAACTAGGTCTTACTTCTTCATCTCTTACTAATCCTGCCATTCTTGTATCCAATGCTCCTTGTAATGTTTCTCTTGTTTCAGGTTCTTCCTGTTTCCAGGTCTTGGATTCTCTACATGAAGAAGGAGAGATTCTTGAGTTGAATGATGATAATGATTTGTCACAGAATAATCAGGATCTGCTGCTGAATGGTCCCATTCCAATTTTTGCTAAGCCTAATGATGTTCAAGTTCGTAAACATGGTACTCGTTCCAGAACTAAGGAAGTCAGAAAATCTTCTTGGATTCCAATCAACAAATCTCTAGATTTTCCTATTGATTCTGGTCCATCTACCTCTAAGAAAGCTTCTGTTTGGAAGCAATGACATCTTTCTTCAGCTGGAATATGCGTGGATTTAATAAACCACGCAAGCATACTGCTGTTCGTGCTTGGATTAATGAAGTTTCTCCGCTTTTTGGCTGCTTTCTTTAAACAAGAGTTCTTGAGGATCGTTGTCTTCCTATTCTAAACTCTTGTACTCCTGATTGGAATGTCATTACTAATTACGATCTTCATCGTTTGGGAAGGATTTGATTATGTTTCTCCACTGCTGTTCAAGTTCATCTTTTGGACAAAAGCTCTCAGCATATCTCTACTGTCATTACTGTTGTTGCTTATCGTCTTACCTTCATTTGTACAGCCATCTACGCCTCTAATTTTGAGCGAGATCGTCGGGATTTATGGAACACTCTGACTGCTTCAAAAGCTAGCTATGCTCATGTATCTTTACCCTGTGTCTTAATTGGTGACTACAATGTGATGCTTTCTCCTTCTGAAAATTCTAATCCCTACACTATTCATGGTCACTTTCAGCAATTTATCTCAGGGAATGATGTTACTGATTTACCTCATGTTGGTCCTCTCTTTACGTGGAGTAATAAGAGGACTGCATACCCAGTTGCCAAAAGACTTGATAGGGCTTTAGTCAATTCTGATTGGTTAGCCTCTCTCCCTCATTCTTATGCTACTTTTGAAGCAGATGGTATTTCTGATCACTCAAGATGCATGATCAGTTTATCTTTTCCTGTGTCTGGAAATCCAAAGCCTTTCCACTTCTTTTGTTTGTTAGCTAATCATGAGCAGTTCCTCCCTCTTGTTGCTGCATCTTTGTCTTCTTCTGCACCTTTGTTTCATTCTTGTGCTGCTTTGCATCTTTTCCATAAGAAGATGAAACTGCTTAAACCAATTCTTTGCTCATTGAATAAGTCTCGATTTGGAAATATTCCTCTTTGTGCTAAGGCTACTTATTCTGATTTATGCATAGCTCAAGAACAGGCTCTTTTGAATCCTTCTACTAATTCATTCTCTGCTGTTACAGATGTTTCTTCTCGTTGGCAGCAATTAGCTTATATTGAAGAACAGTTTTTCAAGCAAAAATCCAGAATTAAGTGGCTTAAAGAGGGTGACCAGAATACAGCTTTCTTTCATCGTGTAACTCAGACCCGCAATGGCCGTAATGCTATTTGTAGGATTAATTCCTCTTCTGGTTCAATCCTTACTGATTTAATGGATATCAAGAATGAAGCTGTAAGTCATTTCTCCACTTTTCTCCAACAGAACCCGCCTGTCTTGCCTTTAGATTTATCTTCTCTTATTGATTACTCTTGTCCAAATGAGTTAGCTACTGCTCTGGTTGCTGATATTAGTGTTGAGGAAGTAACTACTGTTGTTTTTCTATGCCATCAAACAAAGCTCCAAGACCTGATGGTTTTCCTGTTGAATTTTATAAGGGTGCTTGGAGTATTGTTGGTCATGATTTCATTGTGGCTGTGCAATCTTTCTTTGCATTTTGTTTTCTACCTAGGGGCATCAATGCTACAGCCATTGCTCTTGTTCCCAAGCATGATGATGCCATTTGTATGAAAGACTATCGACCTATAGCCTATTGCAACCTCATCTATAAGGTCATTTCCAAGATTTTAGCAAATCGCCTTAAGAAAATCCTTCATAATGCTATTTCTCCCAATCATAGTGCATTTATTAAGGATCGTCTCTTGTTCGAAAATGTTCTTATGGCTACTAAGTTGGTTAAAGATTACCACAGGTCATCTATTTCCTCCCGCTGTGCAACTAAATTTGACATAGAAAAAGCATTTGATACGATCAATTGGTCTTTCACTATTGATGTTCTCACAGCCATGAATGTCCCGGATTTGTTCATTTGTTGGATTTACTTATGCATGGCAACTGCTTTTTTTCCGTTTCAATCAATGGTGATCTTGAGGGTTTCTTTTCAAGTGATCGTGGTATTAGAAAAGGCTACTCCTTGTCTCCCTACATCTATGTTATCATCAACAATGTCCTCTCTAAGCTCTTAAATCATGCAACAGAAAATCGTATTTTCTCTTATCATCCTCTTTGCAAGGAAGTTAAGCTCACTCATTTAAGCTTTGCAGATGATATCTTAGTCTTCACGGATGGTTCTCTTCATTCAATTCAGGGGGTTCTTTCTGTTTTGGATAATTTTTCTAATGCTTCTGGTTTGCGTATCAACATGGAGAAATCATCGATTTTTACTGCTGGTTTCAATCATTCTTCTGTGAACACTGCTGGTATTCCATTTGGCTCTTCCCATTTGTTATTTGGGTCTCCCTCTTACGACTAAATCGATGTCTCAAGCAGATTATGCTCCTCTTATCACCAAGATCAGATCTCGCTTATCTTCTGGGGCCTCTAAGTCTTTATCTTATGCTGGAAGGTTACAGCTAATTTGCTCTGTTATTTATAATACTGCTAACTTCTGGTGTGCTACATTTTAGCTTCCTTCTAAATGTCTCAAGGAGATTGAAAGGCTTTGTGCTGCATTTTTATGGTCTGACTCTCCAAATATCACCTCTAAGGCGAAAGTTCGTTGGTCTGATCTTTGTCTTCCTCATGAGGAAGGTGGTCTTGGAATCAGATCATTAAAAGATACATCTCGTGTCTTTTCCTATCATTTGATTTGGCGTATACTCTCATCTACAAACTCTCTTTGGGTTAATTAGATTAAGAAGCATCTTCTTCGTTCTGCTTCTTTTTGGGATATCAAAGCTGGCCCAAAAGGTTCTTGGGTCTAGAAAAAGTTGCTAAAACACAGAACTAAATTTTATCAATTTTTGAAAGTTGACATTCACTCAGGTCTTCAATCTCACTTTTGGCTTGATAATTGGTGTGGAGTAGGTAAGCTTATTGATTTGGTTGGAGACAATGGCACTCGATTTTTTGGTCTTAATCGCTATTCTACTGTTGCTGCTGCTTTTGAGGATACATCTTGGCAAAATCTCAGTGTCCGGCGTCGCTTTCCTAATATCCTGGATATAATTTCTCGATCCCAAGTTCCTACCTATTGATTTTGGTCCTGACTCTTTCCTTTGGAAGCATTCTCCTGACTATTATCGGAACTTCTCCTCTTCTTCTGCAACTTGGAATATGATTCGTCAACGTGGTACTCGAGTTTCTTGGTCTCACCTTGTTTGGTTTACACAACGCATTCCTCGACACTCTTTTATTAGAATGCGATCTTGGGGGCTTACTCAATGTTGTGTGTTCTGTGGTGAATGTGATGAGTCTAGAGATCACTTGTTTTTCGCTTGCTCCTACAGTTTCTTGGTAGCTCTATTAATTCGGATTGGACAGCCACTGTTTCTGATCCTCACAAGTCTCCGTTTCAACCACCTTGATAGAATTCTTGTTCATCTTGCTTTTCAGGATTCTATCTATCATATATGGCGTGAGAGGAACTCTAGGATACATGAGAAACCTTGGATTGCTGCTGTTGTTGTTGCTCGAGCTGTTGATAAGCAGATCCGAAATAGGATTCACTCCTTTCATTATGTGTTTCCTCATAAACTTCAACATCTTCTTCAAAGATGGTTTGAAGTAAAATCTTTATAATTTTTTCATCATTTGCTCATGTTTTCCACAATCATGTTTGTATCTAAACTCTCTTTTTGTTGAATAAAATTTTCATATTTCAACAAACAAAAAAAACCGCTACATTATAAAAGAAATCATCAAATATCCTGCGAAGTTCTAAGAAACCGCTACAGTATCATTTTTATAATTCTTTTTTTCTTTTTTATTTTTTTGTTAAAAATTCTGTTTTGTGTTAGGAAAAGAAATTAATAATATTTTAAATATTATTAGTACATTATCATTAGTAGCATTATTATTATTGTTATTATTATTATTACTATTATTTATTTATAAAAAATCTGCACCGCTTATATTTTTACCAATCACATATTTTTTGTCTATTTTATAATCAAAATTGTACTTGTACCGCACTGCACTTTGTCCCACACTTGAACCATACTACACTTTGCCGCACTACCAAAACCTTAGATTCCAATCGGACCCATAATTTTGAATATAAAATGACTATAGTTCTAATTGTTGGAATATCAATTGTTTGGAAATATATTTTATGCCTTTTTAAAAATAGATTTTATTTATTGAATTAACTAATTGCAAATGATTAAATATTTATACCAAAAAGTTTTTAAATGATTTATTAAATAACTAAGTAACTATATAATTACCCATTCTACGCGACGGTACTATTATTCGTAAGACTATTTTTTAAACTTAATGTAGAAAAAGTTTCTAAACAGTTGTTCTCAATATGATCCAATTTACTTTAATAACAAATATTTACAGGTCTCATAATCTATTCGAATTGTTATTAGATTTTTTTTTCTTGGTCACAATTTGTTTTTAGAATTTAATCTGTCAAAATAGTTAAATCACCCGAAAGTTGGTATTTTTAACTGTTTTCTTCTTAGGACTTAACAAACTACTAAATTAATCGTATTTAATTAATTCAAAAATACTATTAAGTACATACTCTATATATTTTCGACCTTAAAATCTATATATTTCTTTTGTCATTTGGCCTACTGATCTTTGATCCCACACAAAGAAATTTATTCCACAAAGGCAAAGAAGCTCAAACGTTAGTGCCAAGAGGATTTTAAGTGGTCGTTCTACCATTAACCCATCTATCTTCAGCTAGTATCAAAAATACATTCAATATTCAATATAGTTTTTGTGTTATAACTAAAACAATAACAACAAAGAAAATCTGCATGAAATTATCATACATGGTATTTGTAGAGGGAAGTTTCTACTAAGAATAGAATTATATATGCTTTATAGCGGAAAATTTGATTTTTTATTTGAAAAAAAATGCTAATAATATAATTTTTTTATTATTAATTTTAGATACATCTTTCATTGTGTATTTGACAATAGCAACAAGAATATGATATAGTGCAGTGAACAAATATAGGAACCTGTTTATTTTGTTATGTTATGTTATTGAGTATATTATTTTCTCTATGATGGAAAATTGTTAATTTTTAAAATCAATGATAAGAATTTAAAACGGCTAAAAAATTAAAACATATGCTAATTTTTTCTTATGCTTTTTGACTATTATATCTTCATAACATATATTGTGAATGTTCTTGTTTGATTTTTTCCCAACGGCATCAACTATAAATAATATATCAACTAATGTTCTAAATTATAAATGTACTTCCTTTTTAATATATATATAGAGATATGAGTGACAGTAAAGAAAAATCATATGTGTGATAGAGACATTACAATGACCTAAATCATAGGTCTTGGCATAAATTTTGAGTATTGGGTAGTAGTTTGAACCGAGAAAAACTTTCGGATGGGTCCTCTTTGTTATATCAGTTACGATATATCACTTATGATAACTAGCAAAAATTGCCAAAATATATTATATTAAAAAATTATGAATTTTGAAATTATAGCCTAAATTTCCTAGAATAAGATTTCACTAGCAAATGCCATTGTATTTCATACTAGAAGACCAAAATTGAAATCTCATTAATGATAAAAATATCAAACACAATTATTATATATATAAAGGAGAGTTTGGATCTCTCCTCTAGTGAAGAAACCTCAACCTACACATCAGCAAAAATATTTAGAGGGGCTTGTTGGTTCTATGATTTTAAAATACTTTAAAATCTTAAAGAGTGTTGTGTTATTAAATCTTTGTGTTTTCAAAACTCTATTAAAGTTATGTGTTATTGGTTTTGATATTTTAAAATTCTTTAAATAATCAATTAAAGTCATGTGTTATTAGATTGAAGATTTCTAAAAGTCAATAAAAATTATGTGTTATTCAAATAAAATGAATTTAACTAAGTTTTATAAGTATGTTAGAGTTTAGTGTGTTTTGTATGATTTAAACATTTTTGTTCATACAAAGACTCTTTCAAAATAATAGGTCTTACCTTGAGATTACAAAATCATACGAGACTTGGCTGAACTACGAACGTTAACTATGAACTATAGCTGAAAGTTCATAGTTGTTTTCTAAATTCAAGTACCTTTGCTTAACACTAAATTGTTCTTCGGCCATCTCTTGAATTGTAATATCATGCTCTCTCTTGAATTGATTAATCTCAATTTTAAAGTAGTTTATCAACTGTTCATGCGAGTACGTTCTTAAATCCTCTAGCTTCTTAGGCGACAACGTCAAAATCCTAAATGCTTATAATTATCTTCTCAGCAGACTCTTTGTGAAGTACAATTAACATTCCCTTTGAATCTGAATCATTGACGTATCTTAAAACAGTTAAGTGCTTGCTTGAATAGTTCTAATTCTCATTCTCGTTGATGACACTGTTACTAAAAATTGATCCATCACGATCACTATTATCTAAAGTATCATTGTCACTCAACATAACCTTTACATCCATAACCAAAAACCTTGAAACATAAAAGGAGTAGTAATATTATTGTTAATCATAAAAGTATGAACTACAGTTGAAAATTTTGTTTTCTTTGTTATAAAAGTCATGAGACTAGGCTTTCCATCGTATTGAAGAATAAATTCAAAACTAGAGATTCATTGAAGTTTTAGCTCAAGAACATAAAGTAATGAAAAGGTTTTATTAGTGGGACTGTTGTGATGTGTTTCTTGATAACGTATTGTATAAATCAATAAGAATCCTTGACATAAACCGTAAAAATTTAGAAGAGTTATGAGATTCTGTAGCTTTCAAAATCATTAAAAAACAACACAAATCTTAATGGAATAAGAGCCCCTTTATTAAGCCGCCATTCAAATCATTATATAATATAGTTCATCTCGAAAATTTAAAATTTGATGAATCGATTGAAAGATGGACTACACACTTCAATTCTTGAAATGTTAAAATGCCAATTCAACTTTCAACATCTGACTTTTTTTAACTCATATAGATTTTCTCACCTCTGAGAAGAAAAATCGTTTCATATTCAAAATTACGATTTTCTTTTTCCATCTTTGCTTCTATAAATCGCAAAATCTTTTTTGATCTTGCTGCTACACCAACTTGTGAATGATAAGCAACAACAGACCTCTCCTAAGAAGGTGGATGGATTGTTATGAATTAGTCATCTTTCTATTTGATTTTTTTTTCTTCTGGTGTTTATTGAAGATGTGGGCCACGAGATCCCAGTAATGAAGTGAAGTCTATGAAGCCCAACTGAAGAATATTCTCAAAAATTCTCTTATGATAAAGATTTGAAAGATTTCCATTATTTAGGGTTATCAATATGTTAATTATAAACACTATATATATATATATATATGGATTCTATGTTCTTGAATCAAAACAAACTCAATAATATAATTCTATTCTATTAATCTAATTTACATGGTATTAGATGCGGAACAAAACCCTAATTTTTCCTCTCACACCTCTTTTTCCTCTCTTTTTTTTCTCACAAAAAAAGTGATGGAAGATGACAGCATTGAAGATTCCGATGATCCAAATGATGATGTGAAGTTACGATTTTAAAAAGGTTTTTCAAAAGAAAAAGGGTTTTTCACGTTTTTTCCTTTGTTTTTTGTTTTTTTTTCAATTCATTAGTTTTTAATTTTTGGAGTTGGTGCATGGATTCTTTTAGTGATTTTAAAGTTATAGGATTTTCACTGGGATTCAAAATTTTGGCCGTGAATTATTTTTACTTTTCTAAATTATTCTTAGGTTTCTCCTATCACAAGAAGTTTGGTTATTGTTTTAGGAATGTCTACTGGAATGCTCATGTTTTTAGGTCATTTTTAGTTCAAATTTATGGACTGTTCGAGATAAGAGCGGTTGTTTGTGGAGTTCGAGGAATTGCGCTCACAGGATAGTATTCCCGTTTTCTATCAAGACCAAAGACAAGTTGAAGTTCCACTTCTATTTTCAAAACTGAAGTATATTGACAAGTTTTGTTCATTCTCGACAAGTATTCACAACAAAGATGTTTCACTTTGTGATTGCGGATTTTGTGTTTGGCATCCCACCTTTGTTGTGCAGGAGAGTATTGAAGATGTGGGCCACAAGAGCCCTATAATAAAGTGAAGTTTGTGAATCCCAACCTAAAAATATTCTCATAGCCTCTTATGATTAGAAAGATTTCCATTATTTAGGGTTCTCAATATGTCAATGAGAAACACTATATATATGGATTCTATGTTTTTGTATCAAAACCAACTCAATAAACTTTATTCTATAATCTTTACAGTGTTTTGGTTATTAAAATTTTTGTATGGGCTACAAGCCTACAACAAATGGTAAATCTAGGAATACGAGATCTTGAGATGCTGAAAGTATCAACAATGTGAAGAAAGAGAAAGTTAACTGGATGCTCAAGATAGACATTGTGGAGAAAAACTAAATACATTTGTCTTTGATTCTCAATGTTAGTTTATCTCTTCATTGTGTTAACATTGGAAGTTAGACCTGTATAATACTTTAATCAGTTCATATCTTTAAATCTTTATTCTTCATTCATTCTTTTTCTTGGCTCGCTAATCAAGCTTAAATCTGTGTTTCGATAGGGTTTGGCTTCGAAAGAGATACTGAACAAAAATGAGAAAACAATTTGTCACAAAATATTAGTTTGCGTCTGATAGGTATTGTTTTGTTGTTCTATGTAGGATCTTGCATGATGATTGTTGTGTTTAATGTCACTCTTCTTAAGCTTGAGTTAACATGTGAAGCTTCTATTTTGGTTCTTTAGAGGCTTACATATTCCGAGGAATTGTAGTATATTAAACTGACGTTGAGAAATGTTGCTAGTGCGACTTCAAATACCATATTGGATAAAGCTATTAATTCAAAAGATACTCAACACAAAGACTTCCTTAATTAGCATGGTAAGACAACTCTATATTTCTAAGAAAGGATATGTTTTTATCACTTTCTTTGTTGTTTAAAACTCTTATTGGTTTGCAGGAGCATTTTGAAGGATATCACGAACTGGGATGAAGAGTTCTATATCAAGGTTGATGATGATGTTCATGTCAATCTCGGTAAAAACTTAATATGTTCTTACTCTTCTTTTTTGTTGTTGCATGTTTCAATGGCATAACTTATAAAGTTTTTCTAACTTAAGCTTTTTAGGTATGCTTGCTTCCACACTTGCTCGTCCAAAGTCAACCGAGGTCTATATAGGTTGTAAGAAATAAGGGTCTTTTCTTGCTCAAAAGCTTTCCAGAAAATTTTTTTTTTTTTGGTTTTTTAGCCCTTGTGTATCGATTATATTTGTCAATCAATTAAGCAATGTTTGCGAGAACTAGCTTTGATTAAACCAATTTAGCCATGGAAATGGTCAACTTTAACAAATAGTAATGCTGCGTTAACCTCTCTTGCTATTTTGTTTACAAAAATACTAAATTTTCATGAATTTAGTAAATTACATAACTACATATCGAGCCAATTTAAATTTAAACTTTTATTGACCTAGCCAATTTAGATATGAAATTAATCAATTTTGAAAACAGGTTATACTTGATAATTTCCGTTAATATATTACGTTTGTATTTCGTTATTCTTAAATTGATCCTAAATCTGAATCTTCGATACAAGGCTTATAATAAGAGCGACGAAAATCAAATTAATTAATACATTATTTGATCCAGAGCGTGCAACAGAATTAATAATTGGAGATCACACTACATTTTTCAAGTTTACATTGTTACATATATACATACGAATTTATTTTGAAGAACCTTAACAACTTATGTAATGCAAGTATGGAGCGAGTACTTCTATGAACTATACGAATACTAAACATTTTCTACTCAAATTTTCACGCATATAAAACAAAGATGAGATCTTTTTTGTATAATTAAACAATAAAATACTTTATTGTTCACTTGAATCAATGATCTATAATAAAATTCTCTTATGTTATCCGTTTCGAACAAAGAGACAAGACGTCGTCTCTCTAGATTAGAGAGTAGAGAAGAAAGTGTTTCGTTGGGTTTCTTAGAAATTGTAGTTTTAGGATTGTAAAATTTTTTGGTTATCTATTAATAAAATCACACTTCCTTCATCCCTTCGTGAAATAATAAGCACAAGTGTTATTATTACAACAAAACAGAAATTGACAAAACAAAATTTCTTTGTGTTCTTTTGTAATGATAAATCCTTAGATCTATTATCTGCAAAGTTTTCAAGATATTGTTTTTTTAATTAATATTTGTCTTTAGATTTGCTTTTCATGTTACTTACTAAACACCTTGGATTAATATATTAATTCGGTATTGTCAAATTCAGCATTTACTTCGTATAGGTGTTTTGTGGTGGAGTATAGCGTGCCTCAGATATTTTCTCTGGTATTAGGTTGTTTTGCTTCTCTGAATTAGTGAAGAGTGCCCACGCCAAACGTTGAATGTTACCATTTGCCCACGCCAAAACAGTTTTCAAGAAGAGACACATCAATATGATGTTCATGTGAAACAAGAAAAGCTGTCTGGTAAAGTGGTTATGACATTACGTCAGCTGAATGATATTTTGGTGTCTGGATAGGAACATAACTTTGACAATATGATGAGAGAGAATTTTAAGGAGGTAGTTGATGATGTTAAAGATTTTGAGGTGGCAAAAGATCAAATTCAAGAGGTTGAAAATTCAAAGAAGGCAGAAAAACCACCTAGTGTGCCTTGCAAAAATGGTAAAATAGTTATCATGTTACCGGGAGTGAACTCATGAAAGAGAATATCCGGTAACATAATTCTAACAAGATCGACACTTCGGAAGGAGTTGAGAGGATAGATTTGGCTTGCTCTAGATCACAAAGATGAAGAAGAGGCTGAGATGGATCGTTAGGTTGCACGAAGGATGTGGAAAGCCTTCGATATTCCGTTGGTTCTTTAGATATTACACACCAAAGAGAGAATAAATTTGAGAACAAATTTTTTAGATTCAAATTTTGTTGATTTATTCATTAGAAGCCACGAAAATATAAAGGAAAATGAATAAGATGAGAAGTCTTGGACATGCTCCCAAAATATTCTCGAAAATGACAAAACAATTAAAGCTGCCTTGAAACTTTAGCAACAATAAACTCTTATTTGACTTCTAAATGGACCATTGGATTCTAAGCCACTTTTTGGACCTTTAATGAGCTTAGAATCACATTCGGAAATGGGTTTTTTTTATGGTGTAACCTAAATATCTCATTAAACCCAATGAGATAAAACTCACTTAAAGGAAAAAGAGTGCAAATGAGTTACACACCCATTTGTTAATCTTATTGAATACTCATCTCAAGCATCAATGTATAGATTAGTTGCATTTCATCTTGGTTCCTTAGTTGAGCTTCACGTTCTAGCTGACTTGGGATCGAGCTCAAGTTGATGGAGATCAAGCTGGGAGGTCGAGCTTCACATTTTGGAGGTGTTGAAGTTGCACTCTAGCTGTGCGAATCGAATCTTGAGGTCAAGCTTGAATTGGAGCTGCCCATGATCATATCATCCCCTCCCAAGGATGATTTGATCATGGGCAGCTTCCAAAGATGTTTTGAGAAAGGCGAGTTGGTCCATAGCTTTGTTCTTACCTTGTTTATCCAGATAAGCTTCCAATGGAGGTAAAGGAACAAGGGAGATCTTCCATACCATTGATTTGAAATGAGTACCGATTGGCCAGACTTTGATAAATAGCTTGGTGTCAGAATTCCATGGCTTTCCTAGAACAATGTGGCTGGCTTCCAAGGGCAAAACATCACAAAGCACTTCGTCCATATACTTCCCAATGGAATAAGAATAGAATAAGACATAATCACTTGTTTGGTTACTTGTATTTCTCCATTATTTACTAACCATTAAAGCTTGTAAGGCTCATGATGTTCTTTAGTCTCCAAACTAAGCTTATCAACCATGGTAGAACTTGCAAAGTTTGTACCAATACTTGGATCGACAATGAGGCTGACAATTTTGCCTTGTATAGAGCACTTTATGTATAAGAGACTCTCACGTGGTTCATCCTCATGTTCTTGGTTTACACACATCCCATGCTTCAGCAAATCACTTCTAGTTAGTGGCTCTTCTCTTGAAACATGAACTGCTAATGATTTGGAAGTTTCCTTATCCCTTGTAGCGTTGCTTTCAACGTTTTGATGCACTTTTTGGGCTCCTTATGAGTTGATAAATGTTTATCATGTTCAGGCTTTTTCATTTCCAATACATTAGGTATCTCTTTGTTCGCTCTAGTATCATCAGATTGGTGAATGAATCTTCTTTGCCTTTGAGTCGTCTCCAAAGCCTCAAACACTTCTTGTCTACACCTTTTTATATCATCATCGTCCTTTGGTTTCATTGACTGAAGTTTTTCAGCTTGATTTTTACTTCTAACATCACCAACCAATTTGTCTCTATCAAAAATCTTTTTTTCTCGACCACTATCAATTATGTCTCGACCAGAACCAACCATACCTTGACATGATCTTTCTCTGTCTCGACCAATTCCAACTCTGTATCGACCAGACTATCAATTCGCTCGACCATAACTGGATTTTACTCCCCCAAGACCAAAATTTTCTCGATATGCGCTTGCTTTCTCTCAACCCGAGACCAAATTGTGTTGGAGGCTTGTGTGCCTTTGGAATAGCTGCAGGCTGAGACTTTTGTGTAAAGGCTTCTAGTTTCTTATCCAATAATCTCTCTATAGCGATGAATCAAAAGCTTGTTGTTAATGCGTTGTGGTGTCTCTTCCTCTTCAATTGACATGTTTCTTGCAAAAATAAAAGACAAAACACCAGTAAATACGTCCAAACGGTCGAGAACTTAAAATAGAAAGAGACCAAGTCCTTAAAATAAATCGCATCAATCAGTCTGAACACAAAATCAGGGCACTTGATCAACTCTCATTAATACACTCGATCGAGTGTGATTTCCAGAACCTCAAAATGATTCATACTCAATGGTTATCAAATGATCAATGCTTCATTAAGTTATAACACTCGAGTTCGCTTATAGAATATGAACAGATAATTACGAAAATCATGATCAAACAAAGAGATCTAGCAACCAATTTTCAGATATGATGCATGATATGTATGCATTTTAGCCCATTTTAAGAGCATCATCTAGCATACTTTGCATCCATATTAATGGCATTCTCATCATTTTATAGTCTTTTTAGGCTCATATTACATGTTTTGCATTTGCATTGCATACATTTGCATATGGAGTGTTTTTAGGTACTTTGAAGCATATTTCGCAGCGTTTTGGATATGAGCACCATAGGTTGGATTTGATGGATGAGCACAACAAAAAAAGTAGCTAAATGTCCCATTAAGCTCATCTCGTGCTGGCCACTCGCCCTTATTTGGCCGAGTTGCACCTAAATGGCCCAGAAACGTCAAACCGAAGCACCAGAAACTGTTTATGAGGATTTTCGAGTGAGCTTGCCCCTTGAGCTCTCCATAAGGGGCGAGTTGATCCTCACACAATCATCTTAAGGCCCCATTTAGCTCAGCTCGTGATGGCCACTCACCCTCATTTGGCAGAGTTGCACCCAAATGGCCCAGAAACATCAAACCGAAGTACCATAAGCTGTTTCTGAGGATTTTGAAGTGAACTCGCCCCTTGAGCTCGCCATAAGGGGTCGAGTTGACCTACATACAACCTCCAACTCGTTCTCATAACTCGCCCAACATTGTGAGTGTCGAGGTTTTCGGCTGGAAAAGTGCTACTTGCCCTCACAGCTCGCCATACATGGCCGAGTGGACCATTTCCCGAACTTTGACCATTTTTTATGTTGATT
>OVAX01002184.1:0-32755 GCA_900406405.1 Lepidium africanum | reverse complement strand
TAGGGTTTTTCACAAAATTAAACAGAACTTAAGAAACGGTTAAATGTAAAACTCGCTTTTTAGGCCTTAAAGAAGCTTGTTAGTTTTTGGCCCAAGAAGTGAAAGATAGTTCTTTTTTCTTTTGGCACAGAAGTGAAAGATAGTTCTAAGTTATTGTTTAAGTCTCATACTGTTTGTGGCCCAAGAAGTGAAAGAGAGTATTAAGTTATTATTTGGGCCTTATACAAGCTTATCGAGTTTTTGGCCCACCAAATATAATAGAGTCTATTTTAATTACATTTAAATCCCTTTAGATTAGTAATTATTATAAATAAATAATTTTGTCTCAACATTATTTTATTTAATTAATATATTGATAAATTAATAATACTATAAATCAATAAGAAATTTTTGACTGTATTAAAAAACGATACTTACTATTAATAGATCTAAAAATAAAGTCTTGATTAGTAGTTATCCGACTGGACAAAAATATTGTAAAGAAAAAAATTTGAATAACATTAAAATTATCTGACATTTTTTTTTTCTTTGTAGTAAAAATCGACAAACCGACATAATGAATTCAAAATCACGATGATATTTTTTAAAAAACCATGTTTTTACGACGAAGAAAGGAACTAAAGAAATATCTAAAGTGGCCAATCAGAACTTCAAAAGTTCAAAGTAGTAATCCTGTTCAAATTAATTACCGTATATATGCTAGACGGTGACTAACCGAGCCAATTAATGTTCAGGTGGTTGAAAAATCGAGTTTTGAATTAATCTCTGCCTAAATTCGAATAATTTCCACCTAGTCTAATTAATTTCCGATATGATTAATATTATATTTTAAAATAATTTATTTATCTTTTGATTAAATTTTCTAGTTAAAATAAAAGAAATTTTAATCATACATATTAAATTATTTTTTTTGTTCAACATTGGATCGACAAGATCCGATCCATAGCCTAAAACCCACTCCTAAAATCCTTTTTTAAGCTACCATAATGTAGCGGGTAGGAATTAAACTCTGGTGTCGAGTCATTAGCTGGATCATCCTAACTACCAGACTGAGAGCAACTTGGCACATATTAAATTGTTTAGAATTTGATTTTTTGACGTTAATTACAACTAAGAAATTATCTATAATGACACTTAATTTTTTTATCAATGTATTTTATGATATTGTAACATTAAATTGTTGATTAATAAAACTAAAACATAAAATAAACTGAAAAACTAGTCTCTGATTAATCCCCGTATAATCTTCGATTAATTGATTAGGCGTTAGTCGCTACCTCACGGCCGACTAGCGCCTAGCAAGATTCAAAACATGGGTAATAAGCCTTGATCAAAAACTCGTCTGCGGTGACCCACCGAGTCGATTAGGCGTTTGTAAAAGTCGGGTTTTTGATTAATCCCCGCCTAATCCAAATAATCTCCGCGTAGTCCGATTAATATCCGATTAATTTCCGCCTAATATAATTAATATTATATTTTTAAAAGAATTTATAAAACTCATAATTAAATTTGAAAAAAAATTTTAACCATACATATTAAATTGTAATTTAATTTTTTTAATGTTAATTACAACTACCAAACTATCTATATTGACATTTAATATTTTTTATCAATGTATTATATGAAATTGTAATACTAAATTGTTAGTTAATAAAATTAAAACATACAATAAATTAACAAACTAGTCTCCGATTAATCCCCGCATAACTTGTAATTAATTGATTAATCATTAGGTGCTACTTTACCGTATGTATAGCGCTTACCGAAATTTAAAACATTGGTAGTGAGTAATAATATAAGGAAGATGAAAATTTCAAATGAATAAAATAAAATAAAGAAACGGCGTCGTTTTAAAGTTGGGTACAAATGAAATTCATCGGCGTCGGTGGAAGTGATTTTGATTAACCGCTGGCTATTAAACGCAACGCGGCTTTTCTTATAAACCAACAACACACACAGACATCGAGACACAGAGAATTGATAGAGATAGGGAAAGAGAGAGAGAGAGAGTGTGGTCCACTTCATCTAATCGAAGAAGAAGAAGAAGAAGAAGACAAAGTAAAGCCCAAAAGAGCCGTTGAAGCGTACAATCTAAGGCAATATCCCAGAAGAAAGCAAAATACAGACTTTATTGTAAATCTTTCAATTTCAATTCCAAGATTGAGAAAGAGAAAGAAAGAGTTTTGGGATTTCTCAGGCTATGGTGGGTTTAAACGACGACGTCTCTGTCGATATTGAAGAGATCTACAATGGTGGCAAGGTTTGTTTGTTTGTTTCTCTTTTTAGTTATTTCTTTTGATGAAGCTTGTCACATTTCGTTTCTGGGTTTTATCTTTGAACATTCAATTTTAGTGTTTATGCTTAATTTAATTACAAGTTGGGTATTAATACTTACTTCATTGAGACTTAAAAGTTGATTCACTTTGTCTTATGATGATTCTTTGAATTTTTGATTTGAAATCTACAATTTTGGGTCCTGTTTTTATTTGATTCTCTTTTTTTTTCTGCATAAAAGGTCAAGAATTGGTATCTTTTCGTTGCTCCATGATTGATACATTATGTCTGACTTTTTTTTAGCCACAAGTTATCTCTTTTAGTGATTTCTCTGAGTCTGCACATGGGAGAATCTCTTCAGGACCTTAATTGTTTTTGTTGTCTGGAACAAAGTTGGAATGTTCCTTTTCTTAGCTGTATTTGATTCATAATATATATATTTTTAAAGATTTCTAAATGTTGAGCTGATTTTGGTTGAAGACTAATGGTGTGTGTGTGTGCATATGAGAATTAAGCATGTGGCATTGTTTATTTTTTTTCTCTTAATTTGGATATAGACTGATTTCATCTCTTGTTTATTTTTACTGATGTTTTGCAGGAGTATCATGTCAAAACTTGCCATGGTTCAGTTTCAGTTGTAGTGTATGGAAATCAAGAGAAACCAGCATTGATCACTTATCCAGATGTAGCACTAAATTGTATGAGGCATTTGGTTTATGATTTGTTTTCACTTGATTATCACTTGATAATCTGATTATAGATTCTTGTGTGTGTATTTATGTCTGCTAGATTTGTCGTGTTTCCAAGGATTGTTCCTCTGCCCTGAAGCTCTCTCCTTACTGCTCCATAATTTCTGCATCTACCATATTAGTCCTCCAGGACATGAGGTTTGCTAAATTGATCTTCTTATGACAATTTTTTATCTTCTCTATAACTACATTGCTCTTTGCTCACGTTTTGTTGGGTTCCATCGTTTCCACAAGAGTTTTTGCAGTTTGGAGCTGCTCCAGTTTGTTCTAATGATCCGTCGCCTTCTGTTGATGACCTTGCTGACCAGATTCTTGAAGTATTGAACTTCTTTAGGTACAACATGAACTATGTTTCAACCAACTCTCACTTTGGCAAATCACAATAAGAATGATTCCTCTATTATCCTCAAAACATCTATATGTCTCTTGCAGCCTCGACACAGTAATGTGCATGGGAATCACAGCTGGTGCCTACATTCTTTCCTTGTTTGCTGTATGAACTCATTGAAACCCTTTGAGGATTTATTTGTAGCTACATTCATAGAATATCGTACAATAGCTCATTACTTATCAGTGATTGTTTTATGGTTGCAGATTAAACATAAAGAACGAGTTTTAGGTTTAATTCTTATATCACCTCTATGCAAAGCACCCTCATGGTCTGAATGGTTGTATTACAAGGTTTCTTTTTCTTATCTTCCCATCATAGTTTATATGACTCTACGAAAGTGGAAAACCACACACTTCTTTCACATCCAGACTAATCAACCGATGTTAAAACAAATTCTGCAGGTAGTGTCAAACTTGCTGTACTACTATGGCATGTCTGGACTCTTAAAAGATATTTTCCTTCAGAGGTACTTCAGTAAGGTAATCTTTCTTGTGATTCCTTGATGAAACCCACATATAGTCTCAATAGTTATCAATTAATCTTTCTTTTAATCACGACAGGAAGCTCGTGGTAGCTCTGAAGTTCCAGAGAGGGACGTAGTACATGAATGCAGAAGAGTAAGTGCTCAATCTAGTAGTAGTTTATAGATGAATTCACGGTTTCCCAATCACCTTTGATCACATATCATATGTTTATACAGCTGCTGGGTGAAAGACATGGTAATAGTCTTAGGCGGTTTCTGGAAGCAGTTAACAGGAGACATGACTTAACTGATGGCTTAAAGAGTTTGAAATGCCGAACACTCATATTTGTTGGAGACCAATCTCCTTTTCACTCTGAAACTCTTCACATGGTGACAGCATTGGACAGAAAATACAGTGCCTTGGTTGAGGTATACACTTCTTTAACATAAAAACAGTTCTGGTTAAGGCTTAGCTTCTCTCTGCGGCTTATAGATTCTTGGAACATGGTTTGATATTGATTCTGTTGAAACTGAAGGTGCAAGCTTGTGGATCAATGGTAACAGAAGAGCAACCACATGCAATGTTAATACCAATGGAGTTCTTCTTCATGGGGTTTGGATTGTATCGACCTGGTAGAGTTAGTGATAGCCCCAGGAGTCCTCTAAGTCCATCTTGTATTTCACCAGAGCTTCTTTCTCCAGAGAGTCTTGGTTTGAAGCTAAAGCCAATCAAAACTCGAGTTCCCACGAAATGTTAAACAAAACATATTGATTCATTGTATTTTTCCACTCTTATATTTGGTGTATCAATTCAAATATTCTTTCATTAAATTTGTGTTTGTACTTTGTAACTCAAAAAAAACTCTTTTATTCATAAGAGATACTGAGATAGTTTTTAACTAAGAAATAAAACCTCTTCCTATTTTCGGTTATTTATAACTAATTCGGATCAATCGGAATTGGTTCATGTGAAATTTCGGTTATCATTTCGGGTCGGTTCAGTAGGGTTAACCGAAGGGTTACTTGATAACCGGATTTAATCTAACCTAATTGATCTTCTTCTCAATCGATCTTCTTCATCTTCTTCCTCTTTTCTCCATCTTCTTCCGCTTTTGACTAGACTTCTTCTTTTGCTCGATTTTCTTCACTCCAAATCTGTAAGTTTTAATAAATTGTAGAATTATTTGTCATTTGATAGAATTTGATGGAATTAGAAGTAGAATTTGATAGAATTAGACATTTGATAGAATTAGAAGTACAATTTGGTAGAATTTGATAGAATTAGTCAATTAGATATAGTATTTGATAGAA
This sequence comes from Lepidium africanum, assembly GCA_900406405.1. Lineage (NCBI taxonomy): Eukaryota > Viridiplantae > Streptophyta > Magnoliopsida > Brassicales > Brassicaceae > Lepidium > Lepidium africanum. The sequence goes on along the minus strand of OVAX01002184.1, from coordinate 27,567 downwards.
TTTGAGAAAATCTGATAGAACTAGAACTAGAAACATTTGATTGAATTGGAATCATTTGTCATTTGATATTTGAAATTGATAGGAATATAGAGAACAATCATAAGCGATTATGTGAAGATAACATTTCTGATTATATATTTATGTGGATTGAGCTAATGAAGTGTATGTGTTTGTTGCTGATTATAGTGCTGTTTGTTTGTGCATCAGCTGTTCTATCTAGATGGAACTGCTAGATATTGTTCGTTTAAGCACATAATTGTGCGTTATTTAGACGTAGCTGCTAGATAGAGCAATCCATCTGCTGAAAATTAAGTTGGTCCTGTAAAAAATTTACTCTGTTTTAGTTTGCTAATGTTGTAGATTCAAAAATTTCATGAAGCTTGACTGTAATTTGAAGAACTTAAATAATGATACAGGAATAGCTATTCGTGTAGCTGTGGAACTCAGCTGGCGTTGAATATTTGTTTAGTGGGGATAATCCGTCAGGGAAAGAGAATTTTCAATAGAGGTTTAGATATATAAGTTTCCAATCTGTTTTTGCCTTAAATTTCCATTTGTGATTGATTTTGGTAATGTTCTGTGTGTATGTAACTAGGTGCACTTGCTCTTCAAGTTGATATCTTTCATTCTTTCACTAATCACTAGGCATCAATGGTAATTCATTTCTTGTCTCTGTCTATCATTTTTCAGAGATCAGAGAATAACATTGGCTGGTAAACAATCTATGTATCTCTCTTTCCCTTTTTCTAGTATCTAGTTTATGTTATGTTATGCCTTGAACCTATTATGAGCCTATCTTGAACTTGAACTTTTTATTTGTTTATGACTTGAGAAGGAACTTTTAATGTTGTGGTATGAACTTATGTATGTCACTTGTTATGGTATGAACTTTTCAGTGATCTATTATTGTGTTTTATGTAATGAAATGTTCAGTTTTTCAGATTTAAAGCTTGTAATTAGGGTTGGTTCGGCAGACACAATAACTATCCGATACCCGACCTGACCCGAATTTTCTGTTAAATCGGTTCATTTCGGTTAGATATCCTAATTTCGTATATACCGATAACCGGATTACCCGATCCGACCCAAACCGAAGTACCCGAAGTCGCAGGGCTAGGTGTAGAGAAAAATATCAAGCTTTGAATCATATTATAGATTTTTTTTTTCTTTGAGATATTGAGCAAATTATCCTTTTCTTCTATTATGTTTTGATCTTTTGTGGGTCAATTGGTCTCAACATCTTAAATTGTGGAATTGTAGGTACGAACTTTGGAATAGCAACTGTGTTTTCTAATTCTGTATAAGAGCGATGGCACTTCGATCAATAAGCAGGAGGCTTGGGAGCAGAATTTTGAATCACCGTTCCTTTGTTGCTTCGCTTCATTCTCATGCCACAAGTTTTGGTATCACCCTCACAATTCTATCTGCTTTTCTCTGTTGATTTGGTTATTTAGTATTCATGTAGATGTATCTAAGATGTTGTGTTTCATGTCATAAATGCTTTTGTATGCAGATTATGACTTCTCTTTTTAAGTTTTACTGTGTGAGTTTAGTTTTAATGTTTGAATTCAGGGTTTCAAGAAGTAAAAGAAGAAGAGAAGGGCAAATTGGTTGGTAACGTATTCACCAATGTAGCCTCGAGTTACGATATTATGAATGATGTGATGAGCGGTGGCTTGCATAGGCTATGGAAAGATAGGTTAGACTTTCTGCTACTTCTTTCCCAGTGTTATGAATTGCTAAATTGACACTTTGGCTGGTCTTGTTTTCGCAGACTTGTTGGGAAGCTGAGTCCATTTGCGGGAATGAAGCATCTTGATGTGGCCGGTGGAACAGGTTAGTTGAAATAGTTGATCCTTTTCACACTTGGAATTTTATAGTTGAAAACATTACATACTCTTGCCACAGATATTGTTATAGGATTGTTGTTAATATGCAGGTGATGTTGCGTTTAGGATTTATGATGCTATTTACAGTGTCAAAAAAAGAGCATTGCAGAGAGTTGATGAAGCTTCACTTGAAGAAACTCAGATATATGTTTGTGACATTAATCCCAACATGTTAAGTGTTGGAAAACAACGAGCTGCTGAGAGAGGTAAAACGTCATATTTGTATCCACTTTTATTTCTTTATCTGTATTTTAACTCTTTGTATGCGTGTGAGCTCAGGCTTCCTTACTATCTTGAATAGGTCTAAAAGATAACAAGTCACTCGTATGGGTTGAAGGAGATGCAGAGGCTTTGAGTTTTGATGACAATTCAATGGATGGATACACTATTGCATTTGGAATAAGGAATGTCACACACATTGAAAAGGCTCTCGCAGAGGCTTATAGGTAAATACCTACAAAAATATACTTACACGCTCTTCTATTCGGGTATAACTTACTGTTTCAGCGTTCACTATAATCTCGTCACAATTCAGGGTACTAAAACGGGGAGGAAGATTCCTGTGCCTTGAGCTTAGCCATGTAGACATTCCGATTTTCAAAGATTTGTAAGTTATGATGATTCAACATGTTGTGAAAGTAAGTCCCCAAGTATTTTTTGTTTCTTTAATAATCTCACTTTGTTTCTTATTGTTGTAGGTATGATTTGTACTCTTTCCAAGTCATCCCAAACATAGGGGAACTAATTGTCGGTGACAGGGAATCTTATCAGTACTTGGTTGAGAGTGCTCGTCGGTTTCCTCCTCAGGTTCAAACATCCAACTTTTTGTCATCTTTCTTGAAAGTGTGGTATAAACTAGGGCTTATTTTTCCTGTGATGTCGTTATTTTGCTGCACGGTTTGGAAGAGAATGAGATAAATATGGTGTAGTCGTCATATGATGTTTGAACTTGTGGATTTCTTTAATACCATTAGTAAACAAGCCACAGTCAAATATTTAGTTGAAGGTTGTGTTAGATTCATATAAGTTAACTTTAAAGTTTTAAGCATGTAGGCATCTATAGAAACATAACGTGCCATGATCTCAATTCTTTTGTTGATGGTTTTGCTGGTTATAAGAGCTACGAGTATATTATTGGGTGATGTTAGGATCTATAAGACGTTTTAAGTTTTAAAGCACGTTTGAAACTGGTAGATGCTTAAATTGCGTGCAGGAGCGATTTGCGTCAATGATCGCAGATGCAGGATTTGAGAAAGTGGAGTATGAGAACCTTGTTGGTGGAGTTGTCGCCATTCACTCTGCCATAAAGCTCTGACTTTTTTTCTTCTATTGACTTTTGTGTCAAACCCAAAGTGTAGAAATTGGTGAATGTTAAAGAAACATATTGATTCATTGTTTTTTTTCCACTCTTATATTTGGTGTATCAATTTAAATATTCTTTCATTAAATTTGTGTTTGTACTTTGTAACTCAAAAAAAAACTCTATTATTCATAAGAGAGTTTTTTTTTAGCTAAGAAATAATCTCTTCCTACCTTTTTACCCAAAAAAACAAAATAGAGAGAATCGTGAAGAGTTACAAGTCTCAGTAATTATCTTCGTGTAGAGATTTTATACAGTTTGGTCATCGGTTATCTTCTGATCTCTTAAAGCATCTATACATCCGCTTGCTTAGCTTGAGACCAAGTGTGGCTTGATGTTGCGTGGCTATGGCTGAACATCATCAACACTTCAAGAGTCGTGAAGAGAACCTTGGATTATTAGAGATATTCGCTTTGCGCTCTCTGAGTGATACAGCTCTCCTTTGAAACCAATCTGTGTAGATGAAGATACATAAATTTCAAAGTTGAGTTTGAGTCTAATGGCATTGCCACAGAGACGATTTGGATTTTACCTCTGTTGAGCTGTCAGGAGAGAACCACCGTAAGAGCACTCCTAAATGTACAACGGCTGGTATCAACTTGAATAGCAATGGTGTTGTTACCTGAAACATATTTACTAGTTACTACACAATTCTGATTCAAAGACTGAGAAATCTACTGCTATTCATTAATAAAGAAATGGATTAATGCGTAATGTGAACCGTACCAGGCTTAGAGCAGTTGTTCCCAAAAGCAGGAGATACAATTTGCTCTGCAAATAAACACAAACCCCATCATTATTATCGTTATAACCAGAGGAAATTATGAGAAAACTATTATATGGTCATGCATCATCTGGAAGATATAGCATCAAATTGATCAAAGAGGAACTTTATTGTTTACCTCAATTAGGTGAAGATTAGATGCTCGACTTAGCAGAACAAAAGCAAATTCCCCAATCTGTGCAAGGGACATACCAACCTATAGACAAAAGAACTGTAAGGCCTCTTTCTACGAAAAGATTTGTAATAATGAGAAAGCGGAAAGAGAACGGAAGGGTTTGTGTCGTACAAGTACTGCGGTTTTGTTATTGTATCCAAAGACTTTAACAACGACAGCAACTACCACTGTCTTTATAACTATCACTAGTAACACGGCTGCTAACAAAATGTCAACATGATTCCACAAGAAGTGCATATGTATCAGCATGCCGATACTAGCAAGGAACAGCGCTGCAAAAAAGTTGCGAATGGGTTCCACCTGCAATGTAAAAGAAGCGATCATAACAGGTTTATATGGTTAGCAGTTGTACAATAGGCCAAAGAAGGAAAATGCATTTCATCAGGAAGTCTCGATGATATATATGCAGGACAGACAGTTTCAGAATCAGAGAGTGGCAAAAAAAATATGAATAGAGGCCCTCTAGTACAAAGGAGGAACTTGACTTCTTACCTGTTCAAGAGTATGCTGACCGAGATCAGTTGTTGAGATCATCACTCCTGCCGCAAAGGAACCCAACTCAAGACTTAGACCGAGCTTATCACTACACTGAAGAAGCCAAAACGATACCAGATTTAACAATTCACAATTTAAGGGTCACACATGTGCAAAAGGCCAATAGGTTAGAAGAACAAAGGGATCAGACTAACCCAAGCGACAAGCAAGCAAAATGCTACAGCGGCCAACTGATAGAGCTCGTTAGTCTGTCAAAAATTGAAGAACACTCAGAGTTGAGAACATGTTATAGACCAAAATGGAAACACGTAAACTTTGTATTTATACCTGAGAAGAAAGGCTTGTCATAAGTTTTAGAAACCAAGGTACCCAGGTGCGGGACAACACAAACAAAGCAGATAAAAACGCGATCAAAATAGCCAACCTGTAGAGAAATCACCACCCAGTCAAACAAATTTGAGATTCAAAATCTTGCTTATACTAGACCAAATCAAAAGAAATGAACAAAGGAAGGAGGGTATTGCGAATGACTCATATTTTCATAGAAATTCTTGGGAGAGAAAAATACATACGATTTAGCCATGGACAACACTCCTTGAAGGAGACCAGATGTGCCACCAAGAACTGGTAGGAGAGCAAACAGCAAGCCCACAGCACAATCCTGGTGATTCACAAAACGTAGATTAAAAAGGACTAATGCAAGCAATTGTTGCATACAACATACTATCTGAGGAAATGAAGTATTTAGAAAGGAGGGGAAAATCATTGCACAAATCATATTATTTCTTTGGAGAGTGATCAGGTAGATACCTGAAGGATAAGAGTTCCAACGGTTATCTGGCCATGTAGAGCACTTATGCTATTTCTTTCCATTAAAAATTTCAATACCTGGTACAAGAGTCAAGGGGAGGTAATAATAGCATATAAGGATCGAGTCCAAAGAGCAATTTAGGAAAACATAACCGAAACAGTGAAGAAAAGAATAGATACACTGAGAATGAGAACACGGATGATTTCTAACAGTTAGAAAAAGGTCAAAATATTGATTTAAATACAAGACATTCAGTACCACCTTTTGTACGCAAAAATACACAAGGGAAGATAGAATATACCACTGCTGTTGATGACATCGAAAGAAATGCACCTACGAATATTCCTTCTGTTAGTTTACCGCCACATAACTGCAATGAGGAAACAATTATGTCAACTGAATGCAATTTATATTCATGACATACCACAAAATGGCTAAGATCTCATACTTAACTCGATTGCTACAAATGTTTAGAACATACCGAGGCTGTTATCCCACTCAAGCACATGAACAAAAATATCTGAAGCAGACCTCCTGGTATTGCTACTGCACGAACCACACGAAGCTGCACCAAAAAAGTCTCAACAACTGTCACAAAAGTTTCCAAAACGGTTGGACAAAGATATAAGAAAAATATAAGAGTGTGGAAACTTGTAAACCTTTGCTGCAGAAAATTCTAATCCTAAAGCAAAAAGGAGAAAGATAACACCAAATTGAGCAACTGTTTCAACCTGTGTTACATTCAAAAAATATAAATCAAGTCCTTGTCAACCATTTATATAACCAAGCAATCTAGTACTCATGAAAGCTTTGATAGAAGCATCATAACGACAACAGATAAGGAACTTTGAAGAACCAAAGCTCATGTAAGCTACCTGCACCATTTCACTAACAAAGCTTAAACCACCTGGTCCAATAACAGACCCAGCCAATAGATACCCAGTAATGACCTGCCATTTTAGTAATATAGAAATTAGATACCTCTGTCTCAATATGATCAGTCAAGTGCTAACAAAATCATTTCTACACTCTCGGAAAGCTGAATAGCTGAATACTCAAATGCTAACAGAATAATACTGAAAGTCACAAGTTCGGCAAAGGAAGATGTGCTAACCGGTTGACCAGCACATGCAAAGGCAATTCCACCACATGTAGCAGAAACAATGACGACAACCAAATCTGATATCAGCCTACAAATGTACCATTATAAGAGAGATATACCCATCAAAAAAGTCACTAACAGATACTTACAATGTATAAATGAACTACGAACTTCTCTTATGAATGCTTACTTACCTTAGATCTAGCTGCAGTACAGGGTACTTGGATTTTGGATTGGACATTATAAAAACGTTGTCCTGGATTAAAATTGCAGAAAATTCACATTATGAGAATGTTTCACAAACGGGAGCATATTAGATTATAAAGTCTTCAGCAATATATCTATCAGTTTAAAACTATTTTACTCACCTTCCTATCTATCAGTCTTGGAGTATCTTCAACTCCATTCTCGTTATCCAGATTAAAGAAAGATCTAGAATAAAATCACTCATATGTTATAGTTTGTTTTAACCTGTGAAACAAAAGTAAATAACGGCCACTACTTGCACGAATCGAAACCAGAAAGGGTAATGTAAGCATCAGGAAGACTCACTTCTCCTCGTTAGTCTTGGTTTCATTTTTCTTTGGTTTAACTCGAGCAACAGTCTCTAGAACAGCCTGATGAGCATAGCAAATAACTTAATTTAAAAGAACGACAACATTGAGTAGTGTGTTGCCTAAATTCAATTAAAGTAGCGACAACAAAGATCAAAACCTGCAACTACTAACCTGCTGATCAGCAACACTATTATTAAAGCTACCTGGATCAGGAACTGCAAAAGCAAAACAAACAAAAAAAACACTTTACAATACAGCATATTGAAAGAGTTGAATGACTATTCATTTCAACAAACAATACATCCAACACACAATGCATTTAACCATTAAGCATGAGAAATCTACATAAACCTAGATAGACCACAATCATTTTCCATTAGATATATAATAGAGAGAGTCTAGACCACTTAGCTAATTAGTAATAATAAATCCCTAGAGAAGATCAATTATCACAAAATGCAATTGAAATATACTGAACCACAAACAAGCTGATCTCTGAAAACAAAAAACCCTAGCTCAACACTAGAAATACCAAATGCAAATATTGTCAAATGTATAACAATGAAGATCTAGTAGAACGACCTTCATTTTGGTCACTATCTGGAAACTCTTTCTCAAGTGCCCGATCAATCATATCAGCAAAACTATCTTCCTTAGGTTTCGCACTCGTCACATTAGACTCAATAACGGTTCCATTGATCTCACGTGTAACAACTGAGTCAGTCTCAATACCAGAGTCGGCGGAAACAACAAGAGAGAAACTCCAGATCAGAAGAAGAAGCGTTGTGATAAAACGAAACCTCATCGTTATCACAGAGAATTTCCCACACCGCCGCATCTAAGTGAATGTGGCGCGGCGGAGCGATAAAGAAAGAGATGTAAAGAGAGAAAAATCGCTATTCGTGTGCTTCTTCTTCTTCGGTGGTTGAAGAATGAGAAAGAGAAAGAGAAAGAGAAAGAGAGAGTAATTAGTAAAATAATTAAGAGGTTAATTATTTAATTAATAATCAGATTTGGCCTTTGTTAGCTTAAGGGCAAATTATGTTTAGCGTCTCGATCGATTCGGGAAACAAAAAGTGTTGCTTAACCGACTCTTTATCACACGCGCCTCCGTTAGCGCGTGACTCTCGAAAAAGAGCAAAAAATTATTTTTCAATCTCAATCTTGTAATTGGATCGACAGAACCGATCCATAGCCAAAATACATATTCTAAAATCATTTTTTCTTCTCTTTGCATTAGGGAGAAATAGAACTCTGGTATATGAGAAAAGAAGTGGCCACTAATACTGAGTCACATGTGCTCGGCAAAAATTATTTTATTTAATAAAGTAAAAATAAAATAAAGGAGATATTTGCTGAATTTGCACATAAACTTTCAACAATTTAATATTGTTATTTTCTGCTTTAGGTTGATTGTAATGTTTGGTCTCTTTTGGCTTGTTTAGTTTGGAGTGTTGGAATCAGCTAATTTATTGTATATGTAAACTAGTTTGTACTTTGTGTGTGGCTACACACAACTAGATATTGTAATCTATACTATTATACAAATTATTAGATAGTTTTAACTTGTGGAAAGTTATGAAACAGTATTGAATTAAATAAAAAGTAAAATGTGTATCCTAATGGTTTGTGTTAAATCTTCAATCCATAAGTTTGTTTCTAATCAATTTTTATATATGAATATGTGAAGGAATAGTAATATCTCATTTCTTAAACTGTGTTATAATATTAAAGTGTATATATATAATTAAATAAATTTAATACGTGTAAAATCATAAAATAATATCAAAAAATGTGTATCACAAGAAGAGTGCATAATCCATATTTGCAATTTTCTCATCAAAATCTAATATTAGAAAGTTGTGTAATATTTTTTTATTTTGTCAACATTATATCGACAAGATACGATCTATAACCTAATCTAATCTTTAAAATTTCTATTTAATTTACCAACTTGTACAACGTAAAAATCAAACTCCAATAACATAGTCATTAGTTGGATCATCCTAAACACCATGACAAAAATTGTATTATTTATACGAGATATTATTTGAAGTTTTAGAGATGGGATTATTTTAGGGATCGGACTTGGAATTGTTGGGAAAAAAATATATTTGGAACACCTTAAAACCTTGGAATAGTTTAGTTATGTGATTAAACTATTTGGAACACATTAAGATCTTCAATCTGAACCGTCATTTGGATGGCATGAGTCAAAGATATTTGACATTGATAGATTTATTATTTTATATAATCTCTTTTTGTTTAACAAAATCCGCATTCTACGTTATCATTCCATTTAGGTTATAAGATTTTATTCTTTAATGTGGCGTTAAATTCATACCACAAGGAAACTTAAAAAGACCAAAGTTTGTAGTTGACAAACAAAAAGTTCTTTTTGTCATCAATGCAAAGTTTATTAAATATGAAAAATAACATATAAAATCTATTATTGGGTAAGATATAAGATAAAGTTAGGCCATATGTCTTTGTAAATTAGGTATTGGCCCAATTACGCTAAATGGGCCGTCATAGTTGAAATAGCCACCACGAGTTATATATTTGTCGGTGGTGACTTGTACTCTGACGCTGACACAAATGATAAACCGGAATATTCGTCACTAAAAAATTTATTATATACTCCTTATAACCTAAATGGCATAAGGAGTAAATCTTAATACGTTCACAAAGATATCAAATCTAATTGTAGACTCTTTATAATATATTTAAAAAAATTATTGGCATGTGCCAAAGATTTATTAAAATGTAAAAAAAAATAATAAATAATGTAAAAATATAATTTTAAAAATTCGGTTACTTTTATCAATAGTTGGGATGATTCAGCTAATAATTTCACAACATGGATTTGATTTCTTTTTATTACATTATAGTATTTATATATACTAAAAGTTCCTAATTATAACCTATCTAATATAATATATTATATTTATAACAGTGTATTAAACCTTTATAGCAATTATATATTATACTCATTATTATTTTTTGTTAACTTTTAGACCAAATTAAAACATATAATATATTATCTGGAGCAATTATAGCAATTAAAGATGATGGTGTAGCTCTTTGTGCAATTGGAGCTGGTCTTATCACTGCTTCACCTCCTAATGTTATCTTTTCCTTTTTCTCAGGTGTTTCCCTTCCCTAAAGTGCATCTTTTGAGTTGATCAATAGTGATATTGTAAGTTTAGAAAGTTTAGAGAGTGTAGAGTGTTATTGAACAAAGAGTTTATTAGTTTTATTGATTCAATCCTAAGGAGATGAGACATATATATACACAATGGAAGTGGAGCCTCAGCTGGAAGTGGAGGAAAACAAGGAGGAGGAAAACAAGGAGGAGCGTTGGAGAAGAAGTGGAGAGGAGCCTTGGTTGGTGGAGTGGAGGAGAGCCTTCATTATTTTAACACTCCCCCTCAAGCTTAACCATAAAGAGACTGGTGGTTAAGCTTGAAGTTGTGAGACTTCACCTCGTTAAAACCTTAGTACGCAAAACCACTTGGGAAAAAGCTGTACATAAGGAAAAAGAGTATGAACCTCACAATCTATGATCTTCCTGTCGTGGCTGAGATAAGTCAATCAGACCGAGCTTATCATGTATGAATTCACACGTTTTTAGATTGGTAGCTTTTGTAAATATATCAGCAAGTTGATCTGAGCTCTTTGTATAACACGGTAGAATGACACCTAGCTACATCTATTCTCTTACTTTGTGGCAGTCTACTTCAATGTGCTTGGTTCTTTCGTGAAACACTGAGTTTGATGCGATGTGTATTGCTGCCTGATTATCACAATGCATTGTGATCGGACTTGGGATTTCTCTCCCCAAATCCTTCAGTAACATCTTCAGCCACATTAATTCAGTCGTGAGCCTTCTCATAGCTCTGTATTCAGCTTCTGCACTTGAACATGCCACCACTTTTTGCTTTTTACTCTTCCATGTTACTAAGTTACCTCCCACAAAGGTACAGTAACCAGTGGTTGATCTTCTATCATCTCTGTCTCCAGCCCAATCTGCATCACAGTATCCTACAATATCTGTGTTACTGTTCCTTCCCATCCATATGCCTTGTCCGGATGATCCAGCTAGATACCTTAGGATTCTGTCAATCATTCTCTAATGGTATATCCGTGGTTCTTGCATATGTTGGCTTATCTGGTTTACTGCAAAGCATAAGTCAGGTCTTGTAAGAGTAAGATAGATTAGTTTACCCACTAAGCGCCGGTAGACATTAGCATCTTTGAAGGGTTGACTCTCTTCTTTGTCTCCCAATCGGTGGACTTTGTATGCATTTTCAAGTGGTGTCTTGGCTGGCTTAGACTCCAATTTCCTTGCTTCACTTAGAAGATCGAGCGTGTACTTCCTTTGGGATAAGAAAAGGCCTTCCTTGGATCTGCATACTTCTATCCCAAGGAAGTACTTGAGTTTTCCAAGATCCTTGATGTCGAACACGGTTTTTAGATATGTTTTGGTTTCTTGAATACCAACCTTGTCATTCCCAGAGATGATGATATCATCTACGTAGATGAGAATGACTATAATACCTTTATGGCTTTGCAATGTGAAGAGAGTATGATCAGCTTCGGATCTTCTAAAACCTCGGTCCAGGAGAGTGACACTCAATTTTCTGTACCAGGCCCTAGGAGATTGCTTCAACCCATATATAGCCTTCCTCAATCTTAATACCTTTCCGGGTTTCACTATGTTTTTGAGACCCGGTGGTGGAGTCATGTACACTTCCTCCTCAAGCTCCCCCTGAAGAAATGCGTTCTTCACATCCATTTGCCACAGCTCCCAATCCAAGTTAGTTGCCACAGAGAGGATTACACGTACAGTATGTAGCTTAGCTACAGGAGCAAATGTATCTCTATAATCTTCACCATATGTCTAAGTAAATCCCCTCGCGACCAGCCTAGCCTTGTAACGTTCTATCTCACCATTGCTCTTATATTTGATGGTAAAGACCCATTTAGAGCTTACGGTCTTCTTTCCTTTTGGTAAGTCCGCCTCATCCCAAGTATGATTCTTTTCCATGGCACTTGTTTCATCATCCACAGCAGTTTCTCCATTCGTTATGTATACATGCCTCTTCATACGTCTTTGGAACCTCTTCTTGGTCAAGGCTGGTAAGGAACGCCTGATGATCCTCTGGTATATGAGCTAAAGAGCAGATGGCTTGAGTGGGATGGGCTACTGCCTGACAGTTATAGAACACTTTTGGTTTTCTTATTCTCCCACTTCTTCTTAATTCTGGTGCTTGTGTGGTGGTCGGTATGGAGTCTGTAAGCTCAGTCAGTTCATTAGCTCCTTGATCTGTGGAGGTTACTTCAGCTGGTTCCGGGTCACTCTCATCTTCATCTTCATTAGTTGTTAGGTGCTTGTGTGGATCGATCTCATGTGCAGCTTCAGGTTGATCATGATTGGTACTCACACTCTCCCCTTCAGGAGCAGGCTGAGCTGCCTCCGGAGGTGAAACGGACATGGGTGTTGGTGCAAGTGACGTGATCCCCAAGTTCTCAAACAACATCCTAAGATTGGCTGCTCGATCAGAATGTGATTGAGATAGATTTTGGAGACTCTCCCAGTCCTTGTCAGTGTAGTAACCTTTTTCTTCCAAGAACCTAACATCACGAGACACCAGTACGCGACCAGTCTCAGGAACAAGACACTTGTATCCTTTTTGTGTGCATGAGTACCCGATGAACATTGTTTTGATGCTCTTGGCATCAAGTTTGTTGCGGATCTCCCCTGGAACTAAGACATATCCTACACAACCAAACACCCGTAAGTGATCAATCGATGGCTTAGTTTTCGTGAGTACCTCAAATGGTGACACGTCGTGAAGAACTTTGGTTGGTAGCCTGTTAATGAGATAGCATGCTGTAACCACAACATCTCCCCAAAATTTCTTGGGAACATTGGTGTGAAACATCATCGATCTCGCCACTTCCATAAGATGTCTATTCTTTCGCTCAGCTACACCATTTTGTTGAGGGGTGTAAGGACAACTTGTTTGATGAATGATGCCATTGTTGGAGAGAAACTCGTGGAATGCATTGCTCGTGTATTCTCCACCATTATCTGATCTCAAGATTTTGACTTTCGCATTATAGTGGTTAGTAACATATACATGAAAACTGGTAAATGCTTCTAAGACACAATCTTTAGATGGGAGCAAGGTTAACCATGTGTACTTCGATTTTTCATATATGAAGGTGACAAAATATTTGTGGTTTTCTCTAGAAACACATGGGGTAGTCCACACATCTGAGTGAATCAAATCAAAACACTTATCATAAATAGTAGAGGATTTTGGAAAAACAGTTTTGCAATGTTTGCCTAGAATACAAGCTTCACAATTCTCATTGGGAAACTTAATATGAGGCAACAATAAATTCAAAGCTCTATAATGAGGGTGACCTAATCTAGCATGCCAAACTGCATTATTTGTCACACCAATTCCTAAACTAAGACCGCATGAAGGAGGAATAGATGTTGTAGTATCTTCGAGCACATATAATCCATTTTTGGTGGTTCCTTGTCCAAGAACTTTACTAGTTTCAATATCCTGAAAACAAACACTATTAGGACTAAAGATAGCAAGACAGTTTAAATCAGAAGTTGCTTTCTTCACGGATAGAAGGTTAGAGGTAAATGTAGGCATATAAAAGGCAGGAGATTCTTTATCAAACAATTTCAGGTTTCCAGTTCCTTTAATTTCGACTCTTTCACCATTCCCAATGCTTACATATCCTAAGGCCGGTTTTATATCATTAATCAACTTAGGATCACTAATCATGTGGTGGCTAGCTCCTGAGTCAACAATAAGAGGTTTCCTAGATACTAATTCTGGTTTATCCATTTTATAGAAAGCATGAAAGTTAACAGGTTGAGGGTTACCGGAGTCCTTGAGTGCTTTGAAGAGAGCATCAAGGTCTGACTTCTTCACAAACTCAGTGGTAGGCGCTCCCTGGTTCTCAGCTACATGTGTGGAGGAGCCGCCTCCCTCATGGTTTCCATACGCCATATGAGCCCTTGAGTCTTTGCGGTTGTCTCTCCACTTTCCTTGTGGCTGACGAGGATTCCATTTGCCATGATTGACGTTTGGCCTGAGGTGGGGATAGAAAGTGTAGCACTGAGCTGTAGTGTGTCCTGGCTTCTTACAATGGTCGCAGGNTCTTACAATGATCGCAGACCACCGAGGTGTTATTTCCTTGTTTGTAGTGGCTTTTGTTGGCCACAACCTCTTCTGCTTTATGCGCCATTGTCAATCCGCCACCTTTACCGCCAAATAGGCCGAAGGACCCTTGTTCTTTCTGAATTTGTGAGCAGACTTCTTCAAGGCTAGGAAGCTTTGCGCCTCTTAATATGTGTTTTATGAGATCGCTATAGGCTGGGTTGAGGACCATGAGAAGTGAGAACACCTTATCCTGTTCTCTTCTTTCATTTATAATAGCCGGATCAAGGGAAGGAGGTCTTAACATCTCGAGTTCAGCCCATGAGGATCTGAACTTCCCAAAGAAGGAGTTGAAGTCCATGTCTCCTTGGTTCAGAGTGCTGATTGTCCTCTTGATCTCAAACACCCTAGTAAGATTGGTGGTGTTTCCGAATACGGTTTGTAGACTGTCCCATAACTCCTTAGCATTTTCGCAGTAGGAGTAGGCTTCAAGAACAGTTGGTTCAAGAGACTGGTGGAGGATGGAGAGAACAGCTTGGTCTTCTTGGAACCACTTTGCTTTAGCCGCAAGCACCGCCTCCTCTTTTGTTTCATGGCACCACGTTTGGGAGGTCTCAATATGGCTCCATAAGTTCCAGCCGTTTAACACAGCTTTTGCTGTTCTTGCCCAAGTGATATAATTATACCCACCTTTAAGAATCACCGGCAATATTATAGTTTTTCCAGTTTCCATGATTGCAAAACGTGTATCGAGACAGTACCGTTACCAAACATGGCGGAGAATGAGTTGACTCAGTGGTGAACGAGTTGACTCGGTTCTGAACGAGTTGACTCGGTTCTGAACGAGTTGACTCGGTTCTGAAAGAGTTGACTCGTTTTTTTTTTTTTCTGAGTCAACTCTCCTCCGATTCGACGAGTGCCGGCGAGTCCACGGGAAAAAACAGCGATTCGACGAGTGACTCACCCACGATTCGACGAGTGCCGTGAGGTGAACGACGGAGGCGAGAAGGAAGAAGACGATGGTGGAGGCGTGACGATGGAGGCGTGACGATGAGTACGAAGACGACGAAGACGATGAGCTCCGCCGCTTCTTTCCAGACGTCCGTTCAAGCGTTTGGTGATGGTCTTCAAAGCTCGTCTTCTAACGGCTCGTTGTCGGAAGAAACCGAAAAGAAAAAAAAAACAGACTCTGTTTTCTTTAGTCGAAAACAGAGGTGACGAAAAAACAGAGAGAAACGAAGTGTTTACGAAGCTTGATCGTCAAGCTCTGATACCATGTAAGTTTAGAAAGTTTAGAGAGTGTAGAGTGTTATTGAACAAAGAGTTTATTAGTTTTATTGATTCAATCCTAAGGAGATGAGACATATATATATACACAATGGAAGTGGAGCCTCAGCTGGAAGTGGAGGAAAACAAGGAGGAGGAAAACAAGGAGGAGCGTTGGAGAAGAAGTGGAGAGGAGCCTTGGTTGGTGGAGTGGAGGAGAGCCTTCATTATTTTAACAGATAGTAGTAACATTGTGCTGGATACAAAGAACACTTTCAAGTTTTGTTTGTATTTCTATAGTTTATGTTCTCATGTCTAAAGTGGACACAACTATACTTTGTCCTAAAGGGTTTGAGAATGATGCTTGGTAGCCGGTTTCCGGTTGCCAGTTTTCTTCATCGACAGTAGAAGATATGTCGGAATCTATCTCGACGATGAAGAGATGCATGTTGAACACGTGTCTTCTTTGTTTTTTTTTGTGTATTTTAATTTTGGGCCTATGGTTCTGTAGCCCATTTGACTTTGTGTAATCTCAAGTCTTTTTGACTTTTAATAATAATAATAAAATTTGGGGAAAAAAAAAAAACTTTTTCAAAACCAAGAGCGCCCATAGTAGAAGCCAATTCTTTCGCTTAATTCCACTTTTTGACCAACATGGACTTTTATATCTAACTTATTTAGACCAGTCCTAATTACTATGCATCCGAAAATTCTTAATTATTTAATTTTCCACTACTCTTGAAATGAACAATTCTTTAGTTTTTGTGAATAAGAAAGAAAAATCACAATGGAAGTGACCAAAATCCAATAGAAATTATGAAAGATTCAACAACTTTTAGATCACATGGTTGTATGGGCTGAATTTGGACTT
The DNA here is from genome assembly GCA_900406405.1 of Lepidium africanum. Lineage (NCBI taxonomy): Eukaryota > Viridiplantae > Streptophyta > Magnoliopsida > Brassicales > Brassicaceae > Lepidium > Lepidium africanum. The sequence goes on along the minus strand of OVAX01002184.1, from coordinate 11,064 downwards.
CTCTTTAATACTATTGTTCCTCTTACATTTTCAAGGCAGATTCTTACACATTTTTTATTCTTTATATGTTATGTTACTTCAATGAGTTAAAAGAATAGTATCCAAAGAAACTATTGTTTTTGCCTCCAAGTAGCCAACTAACACACTATACAGAACACAGAGTTAGAAGTAGAACTCTCACTCCATTACATGCCTATAAATACTCTTGTGCAGATCACATAACTTCTGCAACTATTATTCAGTGTCTGTAAACAACAAAAGCAAAGAGAGATGGAGATTCCAGTTATTGATTTTGCTGAATTGGATGGAGAGAATAGAAGCAAAACCATGTCACTTCTTGATCATGCTTGTGATAAGTGGGGCTTCTTCATGGTATGTAATTATCTTTATGCACAGACCAGTCACTGTATGTTTCTAGATTCAATTCTAGTGTGTAGACTTAAAGTAGTGGTGATTGCAGGTTGATAATCATGGAATTGATAAAGAGTTGATGGAGAAAGTGAAGAAGTTGATTAACTCTCACTATGAAGATCATCTGAAAGAGAAGTTTTATCAGTCAGAGATGGTTAAAGCTTTGAGTGAAGGTAAGACTTCAGATGCAGATTGGGAAAGCTGTTTCTTCATTTGGCATAAGCCAACTTCAAACATCTGTGAGATCCCAAACATTTCAGAGGAACTCAGGTAAATTAACCAATAAGAAGTGAAAAATGTCTAAAACTTTTGCCATTTTATCGAAACACTAAGAGTGAATCTGATATTGCAGCAAGACAATGGATGAATATGTGTCTCAATTGTACAAGTTTGCAGAGAGACTCTCAAAGCTCATGTGTGAGAATCTTGGTCTTGATCAGGAAACCATAATGAATGCATTTTCTGGTTCTAAAGGTCCAGCTTTTGGAACAAAAGTGGCTAAGTACCCAGAGTGTCCACGTCCTGAGCTCATGAGAGGACTAAGAGAACATACTGATGCAGGAGGAATCATATTACTTCTGCAGGATGATCAAGTGCCTGGTCTTGAGTTTTTCAAAGATGGAAAGTGGATTCCAATCCCACCATCAAAGAACAATACCATTTTCATCAATACTGGTGATCAAGTCGAGATATTGAGTAATGGAAGGTACAAGAGTGTTGTACACAGAGTAATGACAGTGAAGCAAGGAAGTAGACTGTCTATGGCTTCGTTTTACAATCCAGCTGGTGATGCAGTTATATCTCCAGCTACTAAACTCTTGTATCCAATTGGCTACAGGTTTCAAGATTACCTTAAGCTTTATTCAACCACTAAGTTTGGAGACAAAGGTTCTAGACTTGAGACTATGAAGCAAATGGAAAATGGAGATTCAGCCTAAGAAGCATCTGAGACTATTGAATGTTTATGTATATCACATCAAACTTCTCTATTTCTATGAAACCTTTTCTTCTTCTTTGTGTTTCCTTCATAAGAAAATAACAGTTACATGTCAGAATCATGCTGATTCAGCTTTACTACTGTATTCTTGAGTTATCAATGTCACCAGTCTCCTTATGAACCAAGAAGCTATCTTTGTTTAATGATCCAAATCGAGAACAACTTTGAACTGGATTCCTTACAGAGTCAGACTCTCTGTATTAACTTCACACCACTCTAATTACTTCTTAATACTACTAAGCTATTACAATGTCTCGTGTACACCTAACCACTAAAGCAACAATAGCTAAGTAATCAATCTTCACTACTATCACTTTGTCTTTGTCCAAAATTTCTAACATGAGATTAAACAAGAGCTTGTATCTAACCTCTGAGATTAAAAGCCATTTCATGATCTTCATGTAACTCAAAGCTGAATGTTACTCACAACATCTCCATCATCTTCATTAGCCTTCACTGTGTGTCTGTGTGAGAAGATTAAAAGAGAAAGAAAAAGAGAATTTATCAGTAAACACACAAAATCAACGCAGCTGATACAAAGTCGTCGGTGCCACGTGGTTAGTGTTAATTGGTTGATGACTTCGGTACTTGCAAATGGAAGAATCTTGACACAAGGAAATTTCGTGTGTCCACGTGTCTATCCATGTGACATGATTCCACACTCCTAAACCAAAAAGCCGGTTTAACCAAATAAATTAACTAATTAATCTCCCTTTATTACAATCGCAATAAAGTGCAATTAAAATTCTCCTTTTTACTAAATCACTTCAAAAATCAACTTTTACATGTTAATTAACCTAATTAAATAAGAGATATTTTATGCCTTTTTTATATTTTTAATTACTAAAAATATTCTTTTTTTAAACCTTATCAAAAATACCACAAAACATATTTTATATTTCTGAAAATGTTTTTATTTTCGCTGGTCAATTTATCCACCATTGACATAATTCGTCCATCGTAGATATACGTATCAATTTTCTGGTATACATACATTTATCATTTACGATAGACATCTTTATGCCGAGGACATGTGGCCTAGTGGTGTTGTCACTTTAAAAATCCTCAAGGCACCAGGGATCGAACCTCCTACCTGCAGGAGAAGGAGGGGAATTAAAAAGCCACTAGGCTAGTTAACAAAAAAAAAAGAAAAAAGATAGACATCTCTATGATCAACTAATGATATAACATAGAATGTTGTCCATAATATCGTAAATAACAATACTACAGTTGAATACCACAAAAACAAGTTTCTCAAAACTCGATTTTATGAAATTTTTGATAAAGTCAAAAAAAATGAAGCATTATGAACAATTTAGAACATAAAAAGGGCATTTGATACAATTTCTCATTAAATAATCTCCAACTTCAATCAGTACTAAACCGGGAATTGTCTTTCCGTACCAGACCGGACCAGACCAGACCTAACCTCGTTTTCCGTAAATAGCTCACAAAGCAGTAAAAGGTTTCACACATCCCATCATCTCTAACCACCGACCTCTTAAGAGTAAGCAGAGAGACTCCTCTCACTTTCATAATTTTATCTTCTTTCCAAATTCAGCTCGAAACTTCAACAAGGAGATTTTAATGGCGTTAGCGAATAACTTAACGGCGATACTCAACTTACTAGCGTTACTCTGTTCAATACCAATAACGGCGTCAGGGATATGGTTAGCTTCAAAACCAGACAACGAGTGTGTTAATCTCCTCCGTTGGCCCGTCGTTGTCCTCGGCGTTCTTATCCTCGTCGTCTCCGCTTGTGGCTTCATCGGCGCTTACCAGTAAGTTTAATATACGCACACATACTTGCTTCGTTATTTTTTTTCTCAACAATTAGATCGATAGTTCCGGTTCATAACTCAAACCATACTACCTAAAACCATCATCTAAACCACATACTAAAATTTTTAAAAATCTGTCTGGTGGTGGCATTCTCTGGATATTATTTGAGTTATGAATCAAGTTTTGTCGATCAAATTATAAAAATAAAGTTATAAAAATCCAAAAAAGAAATAGAAAATTTGAATCACTCCACTTCAGCCTATAAATCGGGTCTTATAAATTGGGTTTTGCCGATGTAGTTGATAAAAAAAAAAAAAAACTTAAAAACTCCAAAAAAGAAAAAAAAAAACAGAGCACTCAAAACAGAGTCTTTGTGAATTATAAATCAGAAAGATCTCAATTTTGAGCTTTCAATTTCAGGTATAAGGAGACACTATTGGCGGTTTACTTGTGTTGTATGGCAATACTGATCGGATTACTGCTAGTGGTTTTGATATTTGCTTTTGTTGTGACCCGACCCGATGGATCATATCAAGTTCCGGGTCGAGGTTACAAAGAGTATAGACTTGAAGGGTTCTCGAATTGGCTAAGAGAAAACGTAGTGGATTCGAAGAATTGGGGAAAGATAAGAGCTTGTTTGGCTGATACTGATGTTTGTCCTAAACTAACTCAACAGTTTATTACCGCTGATCAGTTCTTCTCTTCTTCTAGCATCACTCCACTTCAGGTAAGTTCTCTTTCGACTCTTATTCTCTTAAATTTATTTTGAACCCCTAAATTTCTAGTTTGTTAGATTTGTCTCCCCAATAATTTCGTTTGTTACATTCTTGTTTGGTTCTATTAGTTCTTTAATGCAATAATTGGTTGATTTGTAAGTAGGTTAGGAATAGATTATTGGTAAATCACAGTAAATGATCAATTTATATATTATTTATACGTAAAGCATGTAAATTTAGTCTAGTTGTACTTATGTCATTTTTATAGAATTTTGGAGGTTTTGTTTATATAAGAAAACATTTTATTCTGTGTATATTGTTGGATATATAATTTTTCCTTGCAAAGTACATGGTGTTTATACACGTAGAAATATCTAAACTATAGATAGTTTTGTGTTTTTCAAATCATTATGTAAATAGAGAAAAACAAGTTTGACAAAAAAAAAAGAGAGAAAAACAAAACAATTTCACGGATTAATAGAGTCGAATGTGGTTAGTGAGGCAAGTAACTATAATTAGGCTTAAATTCTACAGTATAAAGTAATTTTTTTGATAATAAATAGATTTTAAAGTCAAAAAGTCGCTATTGAAAATAGTGATTTGTAGGTGACTTGAATACAAAGTTAAAATCTAGACTAAATCTTGTTTTTCTTGCAACGATAACAATGATTCATATTTAGTTTAATTAAATATTAGTAGATGATTAATGGAGATAAGATACGATGTTAAAGAGAATGTTTTATAAATCTCTATATTATGTGAGACCTACGGTTTTGTTCTTGCAAAGAATACTATAAGATAGAAGTAAGGGCCATTTTTCAAAAAGTAAAGTATGTGGCTTAAATTATAAAGTTATAAATTTTCTCTTTAGCTTTTCTGAAGTCCAAAAGAGTATTATTCTTATTCTCTGTATTCTTCTCCTTTTTGTATATATAATTCAATCTAGTAAATTGAAGTAATTCTTGTATTTTTTTGTGTTGGAGAGGAGAAACTATTAATTTTCTTGACATAAATTAGTGGTGAATTACTCAAATATTAGGTATATATAATTACCATTACTAAAACATAATTATTCCTAGGAGACTGGTGTAGAAGTTGCTGGACACCTTCCAAAATGATTATAGTAGTAAGATTAATTATAATTTAAAATTATACAATATCTATCATATGGGCCCAGCCATGCACCCACAATATGGTACATGATAAATTATGTTTTATCTAACAATTTATTATTTTTGTCCTTTGTCACTTACTCACTAACACCATTTAATAATTCAGTATACATCACATAGTCTTGTTACTTTATTTTATTTTATTTACCCCAACTCACAATTGACAAAATTTTCAACTTGCAATATGATTTTATTAATTAAAATCACTTTGTAAATTCATTATGTCTTTTGAGCTTGAAACATGGAGGAATTAAAGGCATAGGTTAAGAACTTTTGTTTATTAGATTTTTGTTAGATTTTAATTAAAATTGTGCTAATCTTTGTATGAACCCATATATTTAATCAAAAATTGATTACAATTTTTGCACGTAGATTTGTGTTATATACAGTAATATGCAAACGTCATAAGATCATTTCATTCCTTAAATTTCTATTCTAACAAGTTGGCATCTAAGTTCACACTGTGACAAGATTGGAACTTCTAATAATTAAATAAGCCTATATAATTAGGTTTTGACTAAATTGTATAATCGTGAGTAATTAAACATGATTAAATAATGGACCAATGATTTGACTCAATAACTACAAATCACAAGTCTTTGTCTCCATTATGAAGCATAATATCCTATCCCATGTTCTCCCACTCATATAGAAATTTCTCTTTTTTTTTGGATTTTAATACCAAAGAAATAAGTAGATTTCTAAGAAAGAATTAGTATAAATTTCTCTTAACCAAGACAAAACCAAAATCCAGGTCTTGATTGCTTGTGCTTGCCTTTATATAACACATATATATATATATATATATAATCAAGTTGTTGAGTGTGGTTTTTATTGTCTTCCTTACCTAACTTCCGATTTTAGAAAATTGTATTTGCTCCAATATTGTTAAGGATTTGGAGAAGTTGGTTGACAAAAAAACATTCCAAATCTATTTATCGTTGTTATCTGACCAAAATTTGATTAGTCGCGTAACCCTACTGGATTTGGAGAATCTAGTTATAGTTCGAGTTTTGTTGATTCGATTGTTGATTACTGTAACCCTATCCAAAAACTATTGATCGTTGTTACATCTTGTAAACCGACATTTTCATTGTTTTACAGTCCGGCTGCTGCAAACCACCGACAGCATGTGGCTACAACTATGTGAACCCAACGCTATGGCAAAACCCAACAAATATGGCAGCAGATGCAGACTGTTACTTATGGAGCAATGACCAAAGCCAACTTTGTTACAATTGCAACTCATGCAGAGCTGGTTTATTAGGAAACCTAAGAAAAGAATGGCGTAAAGCAAATCTCATACTAATAATCACAGTCGTTGTTCTCATATGGGTTTATGTTATTGCATGTAGTGCATTTAGAAATGCTCAGACTGAAGATCTCTTCCGCAAATACAAACAAGGTTGGGTCTAAAAGTGTATGTTTATACATTAATTTGTTTGTAGTTTGTTGAGATTGTTGTATTTTGAATTAGCTTGTGATATTATTTCTTTGTATTGTGAAAAAGGGTTTTTCTCTTATGGATTTTGTTTTCATGTTTATGATTATATTGATTACTGAAAGAAAGCAAAACTGAACTTATATATCTACAAGAGAATACACATTTTAAAGAGTCATACAAATTTGTTAAAGGGCCGGTGAGCAAGTGTGGGCAAAAGTAATGTCAATGTCCCGGGCCTATAGAAAAAAATTATCCAAACTTCTTTATAAATAGACCCATAAATCTATTTTAGAAATAGTTCATAATAAAAAAGATCCATGAAATTTGTTTAGAAAGAAATGATCCATATCGCACATTATAATTGAAGTTTATCGACGTTCCAACGACCAGAACAAAACATAAGCTAAAGACAAAAGCTCCTTACGTCCTTTGACTTTCGATCTTTCTTATCTTTGTTGTCACCTTATTATAAATTGACAACTCTCGAATTAAAATATATTATTGGATCAAAATTATACATATGTTACGTTAATGGCTGTCTTTAACTATAGTTCAATTCATTTCTAGTCTTAAATAATATTATTATTCGGAAATTGTTGTAGTTATGTAACGTGGTTGAAACTACTAGGTAAGTTCTTTAATCAATAGAAATAATGCATATTGAATTTCACATGAACATACTTAGACCACAAGTTCAACATAATATGTTACAATATTTAATTTTAATATTATAACATAAGACTATCCGAAAATTGTTGTAATTTAGTAACGTGGTCGAAACTATTAGGTAAGTTCCTTGGTCCATAAAACAATTGCATTTAGATCACGACTTTCACATTAAGTTACAATGATTGTATTTTGTAGTTTTGCATACGAGTATTCTAGTCGGTTTAGCCAGACCGAAACCATATCTGTATTACTATAAATTTATATACCAAAATTTAGTTTATTTGCATCCGAACCAAACTATGCTGAAACAATATTTTATAGTAAAACTAGACTGATAATATTCCATCTATAATTCACATCTCCTAAATTCCAAACAAATGAGACTATATGATTTCCTAGAATCGAAATCCAAAACAAAGATGACAAATTAGATATTTATTATTTTTGTCGTTGATCTCATTGTTCCATTTTAATCTCACTTTGGGACAATAGTTGGATATTTAGTCACATAATGATGATTTTGACAATATTTTGGTATTTAATCACATGTTTAAAAATACTTCCTCGACAAAACAATATCTTTTTAATATTTTGTTTATAAATTTATCGTAATAATATTTCTATATTTTTCTTGACAAAAAAAAGAACAATTCTATATTTTTAAAATATTTAAAATTCACCTTTTTGTTATAGTGGTTTACCAATAATTAAATGCTTTAACCAAAATTAAAAGCTTTAATAAGTATTTTTATATAATGATCTATACAATAAAGTAAGAACCGTTCAACAAAATTCTAAACCAAAACTAAACCAAACCAAAACAAAACTAACTTCATTTACGTAATGTACTTCGTTGTATCTATAAATAGTAAGCGTCTCGAGTATCTATTTCATAATCCTCATTTCCCGGATCACTCCAATCCCAAAACCCGACCCATTAACGCAACCCAAACCAGGTCAACCCGAAAACCCACCGGCATTTTTTCAAATGGATAAGCCAAACTTCGTAATCCAATCCGAAGAAGCTAAATCCGCCGCGAAAAAGCTTAACATCACCGTCCATGAGCTCCTCCCTTTACTAGTCAAACCTGCACAATCCTACGCTCGACCTCCGATCTCAAAATTCCACGTCGGAGCCGTCGGACTCGGATCATCAGGTCGGATTTTCTTAGGTGTCAATGTAGAATTCCCAAATCTCCCTCTCCATCACTCAATTCACGCCGAGCAATTTCTCGTCACTAATCTCACTCTCAACAACGAACATCATCTCGATTTCTTCGCCGTCTCCGCCGCACCATGCGGTCATTGTCGTCAATTTCTTCAAGAAATCCGTGACGCACCTGAAATCAAAATCCTAATCTCCGATTCAAATTCAAACGAATTCTTACGCCTCGGGAGCTTATTACCTCATAGATTCGGTCCTGAAGATCTTCTCGATAAAGATCTTCCTCTTCTTCTCGAACCTCATGATAATCGTCTTATAATTCCAGATCTCAAAAACGGAATCACTGATTCCTCAGAGCTCAAACGTACGGCATTATCAGCAGCGAATAGATCATACGCGCCGTATAGTTTATGTCCATCGGGAGTATCGTTAATGGATTGCGACGGGAAACTGTACAGAGGATGGTACATGGAATCGGCGGCGTATAATCCTAGTTTAGGACCAGTACAAGCAGCGTTGGTTGATTTCATTGCTAATGGAGGCGGAGGAGGTTACGAGAGAATCATCGGAGCAGTTTTGGTGGAGAAAGAAGATGCGGTGGTGCGGCAAGAGCACACGGCGAGGTTATTGTTACAGACAATATCGCCGAAATGCGAATTCAAAGTCTTCCATTGTTATGAAGCTTGAGAATCAATTAATTATCCAAAAAAAAACGAAAATAAATTAAATTATTAAAATTATTCGACTTTTATAAATTCATGATTGTTGAAATTGATGTGCCTTCTCTTCAATGATGTGGATATAATATATTTTTAAAAAATTAACGATTTTGACATAGAATAAGAATATTTTTCTTTCTTTATAATGTGGATAATAATTTTATACTATTACTATATATATGGAAATGGAACATCTTCCGAAATTCATATTTCAGTTTGAATTGTTTTATATCCCGGTGATTTTAGAGTTGTTGAGAGTTTTGCAAATCAACAATGTGGTATTTGTTTAAATGTGGTACTTGTTTAAGATTATTGAGAAATTTATAAAGACCACACACTTTTATTGAAATATTTGTGTTATAATTTTGTTTTAGTCTTGTTTTCTTGTAGTGTATAGACTTTCTTTATTTAATGTACTTCCCAATCATTCGCAGTTGCAATACCAATGATAGGTCTCGGCGTTCAGGGGACCGATCAATTATCGGTTCAGATATTTCAGACATTTAATTTTTCAGTTTTAAGGTTTAAGGTCCGTTTGATTATAATTAATGTTCGTTTCGGGTTTGGTTTGGTTTTGGAGTTGCATAATATTAATGGATTCGATTTCAAATCGGTTATTTCACCCAAAATACATGTTTATAACTAGTTTTTCGTCTATATGGTTCAGTTGAATAGATTCGAGTTAAAGTATGGACTTTATGCCCCATGACTCTGATTATATTTTGGGTTCGGTTATAGACCGAACCCGAAATAGCTTGTAATCAAAAACTATTTGATTATTTGGATACATCTGAAATCTAAATGGTTCGGTTGGATTAGTTCAAATTCGGGTTTGGATTTCAATTATAGATTTTATGCTCATGACTAGCCAGGAAGATAGCTAACCATTGTGAGCTTGGCAATTGGTATAATATGTCTTTTTTTGTTGTTGTTGTCTAGTGGGAGCAACGAGTTTTACTTTGTATATCTCAAATGTTAATAGATACATAATAATATACCTATCTACATCCGATCGCTTGGTTTCCCGGTGAAAGATCGGTAATTTTTTTTTTTTTAAGCTTTGTTTTGTATAGAGACTTCAATATTTTTGCCGGTTATATGTTAGATTTTGTCATTTATTCTTATTTTAGATTATGTTTATATATTTCATTGAGGAAAACATCCCTTAGATTTTTGATATAATCCAAAGTTATGAAGACAAATAAAAAGTGGTTTTTTTCTTCTATAGATTGAATTTTATAATATAAAACCTTAAACCTAAATTATCATTTTGAAGTTTAAGTTACTACGATCATAGTGTTAGTAACAGATCATATGAGTGATAATTAAGGATAAGACAAAGAGGCTAATTAAAATATCAAAAGAATAACATTAATGATTCATATTATTCTCTTGTTTTTCTTCACGTCAAGTTATGATCGTTCTTTTATGATCGCAAAAAGGCAAAACTAAACGTACATGTTGTTGTCTTTACACGTTAATTATGTTGGGATAAAGTTACCAACTAGAGAAGAGAATATATAAATTGGGTCCACAAGCAACTCAAAACTATGAGTGGTGATGGATGAATCTAAGAGTTTTAGATTAGTTATTTAGTTCAAGTTCAGATAAAATCTCTGTTTATTACAAGATAAGAACATATTTATATATTCGTATGAACCTTTAAACCCATTCAATTTTATTAGTTATCTTCAATAATGAATAGAATCAAAAAATTTTGGTCAAAAGAATTGGGATATTTTTTGGTAACTCAGGAGTTTTCAGATCTTATAAGAATAAACTGGATTCTGGGACTGGTAATATGTGAGCCATTTGCTTATTTTTTGATCTTTGAACTGTTTTGTTTTACGTTTTAGGTCAAAAGACGAATAGAGTGTCCTCTAATATTACAAAAGGTCATTATATTTTTTTGTGTGGAGTTGTCCCTTTGTTTTCTATGGTGAACCCAATGAGTCTAAAAACCATTTATTTTTTGCCTGTCCTTTCTTT
>OVAX01002183.1:0-32758 GCA_900406405.1 Lepidium africanum | reverse complement strand
CGTGGGTCGAGAGCAACCCACGGGCCGATCCGCATCGTCCGGCACCCGAGTTTCTTCGACGGAATCAACTTCAGTGGGTAAAGATCGAGATCAGCCAGGGAAAAAATCGAAAAGAACGAGAAGCAACCAAAGTTGGTCGAGGAAAACTCGATTTCTCGGCCGCCGGGTAGAGTTCTCCTCGTACCGAAGGGATGCTCTCGACCCACAGGCCGATCCGCATCGTCCGACACCCGAGTTTTTTCGACCGAATCAACTTTAGTGGGTAAAGATCGAGATCAGCCGAGGCAAAAATCGAAAAGAACGAGAAACAACCAAGGTTGGTCGAGGAGAACTCGATTTCTCGGCAGCCGGGTAGAGTTCTACTCGTACCGAAGGGATGCTCTCGACCCACAGGCCGATCCGCATCGTCCGGCACCCGATTTTCTTCGACCAGATCAACTAAAACGGGTAAAGATCGAGATCAGTCGAGGCAAAAATCGAAAAGAACGAGAAACAACCAAGGTTGGTCGAGGAGAACTAGATTTCTCAGCAGCCGGGTAGAGTTTTCCTCGTACCGAAGGGATGCTCTCGACCCACGGACCGATCTGCATCGTCCGGCACCCGATTTTCTTCGACCGAATCAACTAAAATGGGTAAAGGCCAAGATCAGTCGAGACAAAAATCAAAAAGAACGAAAAACAACCAGGGTTGGTCGAGGAAAACTCGATTTCTCGTCCGCCGGGTAGAATTTCCTCGACGGAAATATATGGGTCATGCACAGTAGTGGCGAGCCAGGATTCCATGAGGGTCAAAAAAGAATTTTCAAAGAAACATAAAAATTTAATCTTAAGAAATGTCATTACATAAAGTTATATCAAAGATATTTAATTCATTCAATCATATCATATGAAAGTTTTGTATCACTATTTTATTTGTCATATTATATATCAAGTATATGTTTTTCAATAAAACAAACTAGCCATAACTAAAAATTTAATCTCCAACTCCAATACGATTACGCTATCAAATACATGCTTTTAATATTTTATCTGCAACACACTTCAATTCTTTAACCAATTGATCTTAGCTTAAATTAAAGTTGTGCAATTTAAATTATTTTTGTGTGTAGTGATTTATTGTCAACTGTCAACCTGAAAAGAGAAAATATAAGTAGAGAGAAAAGAGATTAACCATTGATTTGATTATATTAGGTTAAGTAAATACACATATGGGCTTTATTTTTATTTTTTTATTAAACCAAAGATATTTATGGTTGAATTAAAGTCAATATTTGATGGGTGTCAAAATTGTTTTAGAAAAGGTATAAATTGTTAAACAATTAATACCTTTATAAATATTTTTTTAATATTAATAAATGTCATATGACCACCCTCTCCTCCATATACCTCCGTCACTGGTCATGGCGATAATTAATAATAATGATTTGTAAACTTTCTTTTAATAATTTCATAACAATTATATTATTAACAATGATATGATTATATATCTGATAAAATCTTATATATTAAAGCGGGAGACACTTTCATTTTGACTGTGTTATAAACTTTAGGATAAAAATTAACTTATAGTTCATAACAACCCTTAAAAATAGGTTTGAGATAGATTTTGTTACAAATTTTTATACAGAAGTTCAAATTAATAAAAATTTAATGGAAAAATCTCTAAAAAAACTAAAAGTTAATAAAACTATATCAGTTAAAAATTCAGATTTTTATTTGGTTATGGTACGGGTTTGGATTCAATTTTTCGGATACATGGATTTTTCGAGTTTGGTTTAAGACTTATTCAAATTTTTTTTATATAGTTTTGGTTTGGTATAGATCGAGTTAGCATTCATATTCATGTATTTTTTATATAAAAATACAAAATTTTAAAAAACTTAAATAGAAAAATTCCTAAAAACTAAAGTTTGGTTCTTATCTGGTTCTTGTTTCGGTTCGAGTTCAGTTTTTTTTTTGGGTACATAGATTTAGGACTTATTATCTTTTCAGATTCGGTTCCTTTAATTCGTATCAGTTTTGGTTCGGGTTTCATACCTCTATAACAACATCTCGAAAGTAATATTTCAAAATATCAATATGGGTCCAACAACCTGAATGAATACAGTTATAAAAGAACAATAAAAAAACACCTAATTCCGTGTTATAATGCGGGTAGAATACTAGTATATATATTGATTGGTAGACATAAACGATATAAAAGTTTACATATGTGATTAATTTCAAAGGGCTTTTTAACAAATATATCAGACAGAATATATAAGAGTACTACAAAAAGTTTATTTTGAGATCTATATACTTAGCCACTTTCGAATTTAATTTGTTATTCAAAATATATTGTTAGTTAAATCTTAGTTATGTGTAACTATGCTTAAATTATTTAAATATTTATTCAAAGTGAAGTTATAATATTATTCATATCATTACAAAATATGTCATTATTTTCCAATATATATTGGCTAAAATTCGATATAAGTCTATATATTGGTCTTTTTTCTCTCTCTATTTGAAAATTTTAGAAACTTATAGAAGTTCTTTTAGTGGTTACTCGCTTTCTATAATTCTTCGTTCTATAAACTTTAGTCCCCCACGTTAGTCTCGCAAGTCGCCACATAAATAGCTTGTGTAATATATTGAAGATGATTGTTAACAAAAAAGTAAAAATAAATTCTTTTTTATCAAAAAAAAAAAAACAAAAAAGTAAAAAAAAAATGTATTTATCATTTATTTACTACCCACATGTCACATGCTACAATTAAATTTGCAATTTATCCACAAAGTTTTTGTAAGGTCTATTTAAGCCAACATTTTCAGATTTTACATATCCAAAACGGAAAAGCTTGTTTGCCTTTACAAAGATCTTATATTATACATTCAAAACTTGGTAAGAGATGACAAACCACAAAACACAAAGCCTTCCTCTAACACTTAAAAAGAAACCAGTTGAGGTTGTTAAACCCTCAAAACACACTCCCTCTGAAACACTCACCCTCTCTACTTTAGACAGCGATCTTTTCAATGAAATTATGTACGCAACCATTTACGTCTTCAAAGCCAATGAAAAGAACCTAAATGATCCTATCTCTTTGCTTAAGAAGGCTTTGTCCGAACTTCTTGTGCATTACTATCCTCTTTCAGGTAAGCTAATAAGAAAAGAAAGTAATCGAAAGCTTCAGTTGGTTTCTCTTGGTGAGGGAGTTCCATTTGGAGTCGCTACAACATCTCTCGACCTCGCGTCTCTAAACTATATTGTAAACCTCGATGACCAAGATGCTTTGGGCCTTGTTCCTGACATTGAAATTGACTACCAGAGCAAAGGTGGTTATCATCCTCTGGCTTTGCAGGTACCTTCTCATTTTTTTGATGTATTAAGAAATTATATATTAAAATATCAATGAAATTATTAGGATTTTTCATCTTAATGTAAATTATTTATTAACTGCTCACTTTGTTTATTTTGAAGGTTACCAAGTTTGCATGTGGAGGATTCACCATTGGCACTGCATTGACACACGCAGTGTGTGATGGAACCGGTGTTGCTCAGGTCATCCATGCTTTGACTGAGTTGGCTGCAGGAAAGACAGAGCCATCGGTGAAGCCAGTGTGGCAGAGAGATCGACTAGTTGGAAAACTTGACAATAAACCAGCCCAAGTTCCCGGTGGCTGTATTTCTGATCTTTTGGCAACTTCACCGTATTTGCCAACTTCTGACGTCGTATGTTGCTCACCTCATTAACTCCAACAACATTGTTTATCACTTTTATTAAGTGATATTGCATTGAGTTACACATGTTTTTGAGTGAATGGTTAAACCGCAAGTGATCACTTCGAATCTTTTTTTGGCAAAAAGATCATATTAAAAACTCTCTTTCTCTCTAAATATATACATGTTAGATGATTTTTTTGCCAAGATATATGCGAGGATTTTTTTATAAAGAAAAGAGAGTGGAGCTAAATGGCCTCATTTATTTTTGTTCAACAGGTTACAGAGATAATAAACATTCGGGCGGGGGATATAAAAAGGCTTAAAGACTTGGTGATGAGAGAATCTGAATTCGTTAAAGAGAGTTTCACAAGTTATGAAGTACTTAGTTCTTACATGTGGAAATTAAGATCTCGAGCTCTAAAACTAAACCCTGATGGAATTACTGTCCTTGGCATATCTGTCGATATCCGACATGCGATGGACCCGCCACTTCGTCAAGGCTTCTACGGTAACGCCTACATAGATGTATACGTGGAGCTAACTGTGAGAGAACTCGAAGATGCCTCAATCCTTGATATCGCAAACCATGTGAAGAAAGCCAAAAAAAGAGCTTATGAGAAGGGATATATCGAGGAAGAGCTAAAGAACATAGAGAGATTGATGAGAGATGATGCAATATTCGAAGGGGTAAGTGATGGTATGTTTTTCTTGACGGATTGGAGGAATATTGGTTGGTTTGGATCAATGAATTTTGGTTGGAGTGAGCCAGTGAATCTAAGGCCATTGACCCAGTCGAATGGGACTGTGCATGTAGGGATGATGTTGAAACCTTCAAAATTGGATCCGTCTTTAGAAGGTGGAGTTAAAGTGCTCATGAAGTTGCCCAAAGATGCAATGGTTGAGTTCAAGGGAGAAATGGATGCTATGAGCAAACTTTATTTTGGTGATAACTAAGTATATATTTAGGTCCATATCAAAAAAAAAGAAAAGAAAAGAAAGTATAACTTAGTTCGTACTTGAGTGCATTTTTATATGTCTGTTCTTTTAAATAATTGTCTGAATGTTCAGTGTGCCCATGTAATGCTTAGTTTGATCATTTAATGAATAATGAATAAGTTTCAACCAGTCTTTTGAAAACCGGATCAGACCGGCCGGTCTGACTGGTTAGATTGTGACTTGCTACTAAAACCAGTTCGAGTTGAACTAAAACCCAGATTTAAGTTAAACCCGTAAAACCAATTAAAAACGGTAAAAGTGGTGACCCGGATCAATATTAAAACCAAGTTAATTAATAATTTACATTTTTCTTTTAAAATTTTACTATTAGATTTTTTTTCATAAAAATATAAAATTAGAAGTTTAAATCCAAAATTTATACCATAAACGTCTGTTTGTATTATATTTTCCAGATATTTCGATTATAATTTATAACTAATAGAGATGATGTTTGTAATTTATGTTTATAAATTAGAGATAATATCAGTAGATCATTTATATAAATGTATTACTAATATGTATTATTTTATATATTTTATTACATTTTAAAAAAAAATTTAAGTAATTTAAAAAATATTAATTTAATAGACGATGAATATAATGAAATAAAATAATTGATATTTTTTCTCAAAAAATATTAATTTAATACTTTTAGAATATTTTTTATTATTTCTTTTATCGAATTTACTTACTTATTATTATTTTATTCTTTTGTCACAATTTGCTTACTTATTTATTATTTGAAAATTTTAAATGTGTTAGATTATCTTTGTAAAATATCATATTATTCACTTTGTCATATTACTTTGAATCATCTTATATATATATGAAAACTTTGGTTAAACTAGTCCGACCAACTATCCACTAATATTGACGAGTCGATGTCCGGTCCGACCTGTTGGACCGTGACTGCTACTAAAACCGGTCCGAGTTGAATTAAAACCCGAATTTAAGTTAAATCCGTAAAACTAGTCAAAAACCGGTTACTCTGGTCAATATTAAAAATCGGTTCACTAACAATTTACATTTTTCTTTTAAAATTTTACTATTATTTTTCCTCTTTTCATAAAAATATAAAATTAGAAGTCTTAAAACTAGCCATGTCCAATTCGGGTATCAGATCGGGTTTGGTTCGGATTTTTCGAGTACAGGTTATCCGGTAAAATAATTTAGTTACCAAATTAAATATGAATCTATATAGGATCGGATCAGGACGGATTTTAGTCGGTTTCAGGTTTTTTAGTTTAAACCCGAACAAATTATATTGATTAAAATTTTAAATTTGCTTAAGTTGATAAATTATATATCATAGAGTTCAAGCTGTAAAGTTTAATTATATTTGTCAACAATAGGATTACACATAATTAATTGGCTAAATGTTAGTTGTTCAAATATATTAAAAATAATTATATTATATATACTATAGAATAAATAATAAAATATATATAGTTATTTATAACTACATATATAATCATGTTATTGGGGTTGTTGGGTTATATGAGTAAAACCCAACCCGAACCCAAATTTGTCGGTTTCTTCAAACCTATACCCAATCGGGTGTTTAGGGTTATCCAAAATATTATCATATTACATTATCTTGGTTCAGATCGGTCCGGGCTACTTAAAACCAAAATTTAAACCATAAAAGTCTGTTTTTATTATATTTTTTAGATATTTCGATTATAATTTATAACTAATAGAGATAATGTTTGTAATTAATGTTTATAAATTATAAATAATATCAATAGATCATATATATAAATGTATAGATGTATTATTTTATATATTTTATTACGTTGTCAAAACAAAAAATTTAAGTAACTTGAATAAGATTAATTTAAAAGACGATGAATATAATTAACTGATATCTTTTTCTCAAAAAAATATTAATTTAATACTTTTGTAGAGTACTAGAGATTAGCTCAGTATTTCTATGATTAATATATGTATAATTAGTATTTTATCTAGATAGATTCTAATATAATTATAAATAATAAAAATAGAATAAAAACTAAATAGGTTCCAGCCGAACCAAATTTCCAAAAATTGAGTCAAAGTATAAAATAAAATGAAAACTAACTTGAATGCTAACAGTATATTTGGATTTTTTAAGAAGGTGAAGTGGACAATGTAAAAATTCTCATATAAGTACTTTTTGTTAATAGATAGATATGTTGTTAAAAAATTTTACTTGTCATGTATTCTGGTTGCTATTTTAATTTGATAAATGACGCCATGATATACAAATATATAATATGTGATTTTTATGAAGAAGATTTTAAAAATAACCTAAATTTTGTTTTAAAGTGTTGATATGTAATCAAGATAGTAAATAACCTAAATGTAGTTTTAAAGGATACATTTTCACACGTTTCTTACTGTTTGATGCTGATGTTCTTGAGATTATGTTCTTCGATTGAGTTGTTAAGACTGCCAATGAAAACATAACCAATAGAGATTCTCTAATAAGTAATGGTTGGCCAATTACGTATCTTGTTACTGTAATGCCATGTAACTCTACCTCCTTCAAGGTAGTGACAAAAGATTCATTGAATAGATTACATTAGGAAATTACAAAAAAAATTAAAAATTACTCGAGTCAAATTGAATTTGTCCAGAATACCATAAAATCTGATTACTTATCTAGTTGGGTGACATAAACTGAGTTACGTAAATATCTGAAGCGAATTCAGTAGCTCCTCGAACAGTCATCATCAGCTTACATCTGTAAGTTAATAAGGTCTTCAATCCCTTGCCGATTTCATATGAAAGCAAACAAAAGGACACACAAACTATGTTTTTTGTTAAAACATAGCTAAAATCTGATAGCAATTGTATATATACATATGTGTTTAATGAGGAGATGTGGAGGGAAATGGATATTTTCCTTTAGAAGCGAAAATCCTAGATATGTGAAGTTGAAGATTTCTCTACTTTCTTGTTGGGTGCATGTGAGTGAATCATTTTATCATTTATATGAGTGGACTATACAAATTCTGTAGAGGAAAAAGAATAGAAAACGATGTTGTGGCAATTTCTGCGTTTTTTTCTTTTGTTTGAAACGTATAAGTAAATTTGAATAGTCCTTTGTTTCTCATATTTTCGTTTAAAAGAAGATGCTGATGTAGTAATTTGTTGGACTTGAAAAGGAGTGACGTGGCAGCAAGGTAATGAGTCTCTAATTTGCTGATGTGGATGGTCTAAAAGGCGACAAATAGGAATTTTTAGTATATATAATTTTTTATTATTTCTCTTATCAAACTTGCTTACTTATTTATTATTTGAAAATTTCAAATCTGTTATATTATCTTTATAGAATATCACATTATTCTAATAAAATATAAAAATTCGATTTGACCTGTTAAATCGGTCTGACCAACTATCCATTAGTATTGTCGAGTTGTCCGAGTTTCAAAACATTGGTTTCAACAAGTACTCTCCATGCAAAGTTTGAAACGACACAGTTTCATCATTGTTACCTTTAATGGACCTGCAATAATCTGAACCTAGCCCAAATCATTTACAGAAGGATGTTTCCTCTTCTATATTCCAGTTTCCCTTTTATTTTCCAACCACTCTTTTAAGAATTTATTTTTGCCATTACTCACTCAAGTACTCCTACCTAGAAAGGGTACAAATAACAACAATATTGAAAATAATATGGGTGCATATGAATGATTATTGTATGTTAGTTTAAAAACCAATCATGTGACTCTAGTCTCTATCAAAATTATTGATTATCAATTTTGTTTTTGTCAATTAGATCGATGAAACTCGTTTTATAGCACAAATTCATTCATAAGTTCTCTATTTTTAAAACTTTTATATGTAAGCCACCAGGCTAAAACATCTTTGGCATGAATATAAATTTTTGATGGCCAAGTGAAGTTTCTATTTTGTAGTCTAGTTGTAATGTGTATGTAGGAACTGATTAATTCAGTACCCACATGGCTCAATATTTATGTTCGTAGGGTATTACTACCTATCTCTTGCGTCCACATGCGGTGTGGTCTTTTAATGAGAAATGATCATGATTCATTTTTATCTTTTCTTTTTTGGTACAAACAATCATACTTTATATATAGCTTCATTCGTTACTTTCTGACTTATATACAATTTTATTGTATAACTATGAATAAAACTAGAAATTTTAACTCCAAAATGAAAGATTTGTTATTAAACCGATATAAAAAACAACTGTACTCAATATAAACATCTGGTTTGGCCTATAAGGTTCTTGGGATTTTAGAAAAATATTCACCTGGAAGTCTTCAAAACGAGTTACTCAAATGTTGCATCTCCTCTTCAGGCGGAAAGCCTTGTAATCCGATCAGCAGTAGATGAAGCAATCAGACAGAGCAAACTCACCTTTGGATTGAATCAGACTGCAAGCTTGGTTTCTCAGTGATCAATGGAGGATTTTCCCATCTAGAAATCTATGTGATTGTCGTATATATCACTCTATGGGCTAAGCAATTTGCCCATTTCTCTATCTTTTCATTTCCAGATCTGCAAATGTTTTAGCAGACTCCTTAGGGAAAAACGCTCTCCAACTGTTAGCTACCAACATTTAAGATTGCATTTAATATATTTTGGTTGAACAAATAAAAAATGGGGACATGGACATTGAAGAAACATGAGAAGAATTTTTACCAAGGTAGGGACGTGGACAAATATGATATCCTATAGCATAGCATGATGCTAATTTTTAAGCATGAGGACATAGACAACAACGTAGATAGTCTCCTATAGCATAACATAAAGGTAATTTTTAAACATCAGGGACATGGATATTGAAATGGACATAGACAGATATGATCTTGTGCTAGAGGATATATATACAAGGAACATAGACATGAACTTAGATGATATCCTATAAGATAATATGAGACTAATTTTTAACATGAGGGACATGGACATTGACTTGTCATAGACATATATGGTCTTCTACTGGAGGGTATATATATATATATATATATATATTTAAATATGAAATAGGATGAACATATTCAAACATGTAGGACATGGACATGAACATGAATGATATTTTAAAATATAAAGCCAAATTTTAAACATGTAAACATGGACAACGACATAGTTTATGTCCTATAACATAACATATGAATAGAAAGAAATAAAAAAAGAAGAAATAAAAGTGAGTAAAAAAGAAAAATGGAGAAAGACATGAAACCGTAAGTGACAGTAAAAAAAAAAATTGATTATGTATAAAGAGAGAGGAAGAGAAGGACAAAATAAACATAAGAAAAATATATGAGATGGAAAATAAGAGAAGAAAGAACAAATGGAAAAGGTTGATAGAAAATGAGAGAACGATGGAGAATTTTGAATAAAAAGAAAGTGGCAGTTCTCGGAGAAACAACGATTGGGGTATTCCATATAATTACTATAAGTCTCGGGTAGAATCGATAATTTATTCTTATTATAATTATTTATTATAATAGATCAGTATTAGCTTTCCAGATCTATTTATTTAGGAACATTTAAATTCATTTTGATGTTCAAAATATATTGTATTGTTACTTAATTTTTTAGATACATATAAATATAATTAATAGATGATTACATATGCTATACACAAGATATTATATATATTTGTATATTTATATGCAAAAATATATAGTTATTTTTATGTATTTATGATGATTTTTTTTTTTTTTGTCTCATGGTTTGATTTAGAGAAAATTGGGAAAAATGTCCTAGGAGTTACCTAAATTTGAAAAGTGCCCTTTTGAATTACCGTTATGAAGTAGTCGCTGGGTGATTTCAGTTGTGAAGAAGATTGGTCTGTGAGCTCCGTCGTACACCTTAGTTGCTCTACCATGCTTCTCATATGGTTTTCAAATCTTGTTGAACTGCTTTGTGACCTTCTCCAGGCTCTTTCTCGCTGGTTATCTCTGATCCAATCATTTAGTTTGGTTAATTGTTTGGTTTAGTTACATATTCTTGTTTTCGATTGATCTATTTTGGTATAGGCTTGTTTTTACTTTCCCAAGTTTAAGTTTCTGATTTCCTCTATGTTTTGGTTTGTTGTTGCTTTCTTCGGGCACGAAGTGGTTTTACTACTTATATGTAATTTTAAGACATGATCAAGGTATGCCTTCTTTATGGTCTTTGTTGAGGCGTTAATGTTGGATAAGCTTCAATATCTTGGAGCTCAAGATATCTCTAAAAAATGAAGTTTAGAGAAGAAGATAAGTTCAAAGAAGATTCTAATTAGATTTAGTATAATCTTATTAGAATAAGGATTTGTTTTTAAAAAACTAAAAGGAATAAGTCTTCTATAAATACTCAATGAATCGAGCTTGTGATTCATAGAGTTGAGAACAATAAAAACTTGATTGTTGTTTAGTTTTGAGAAGTTTCTAAGCAATAATAAGAGAGTTTATAAACCTTGTTCTTAAGATTTCTTTAGTTAACTTGTCGTTTTATCTTCGCATTTGCTACTTTAAAAAAATTTATAAGATTTTATCTCGTCTGTTTATTAGTTTATACCTTTATATGTAAGGTTTATGCCTTTATATGTAAGGTGTTCGTATGCGCTATAAAAAAATTGCTATAAACTTTGATCTAAATTGCTTTGAAATGGTTTAGTTCTTTTGTGTCGGTTTATATATTAGAGGTTTTGACTTTAGTAGTCTTTTTAGAATTTTTTCTAGCTTTGTGTTTTCGTTTAACTCTTCCATTCTGGGTTTTAGTTTTAAAGGATTTCTAGGTTTTTTGGTTGCTCATATATTTCATCCATGTAATATATCTTTGGTTAAATAATAAAAAGCAATTTCGGTCAATGCCTATAAAAATTTTGGAAATTAAGTGAACCAAAAGTGCTTTTACTATTTTCATATTAAAACTATTTTACCTTTTTTTTCTCTTTCCAAATTCTCCCTCTTTCTTCTCATCTCCTTCACGCTTCTTCTTGTTCCTCGAACTAATCTCTCCAATTCACCACATAACAGATAACACAATCTCTTCTTCATCTTTTTTGGAAAAAAATTTTCTATTTTCTATTTTGATTTTTGATTTCTATTTTAATTGCTGAAAAATTTTGATTTTGTTTTTGATCTTCATCTCCTATCAAATATGCCTTATACTAGATCTTCATCTTCTTCTATCAAATATGACGAAAGCTTCATCTTCTTCTCTAACGAAAGCTTTATCTCAAACGAAAACTCCATCTCCTTTGATCAAATCTACCATGATTTCTCTATATTCCAAAAAAAATTAGGGTCTTAGTCCCCAACATAAATCTTAAATCATGTTTCTTAGGAGTCTGAACCCTGATTTCGTAACCACCTTTGGCGGAATCAGCGATATGTCTTGTTTACTATCTTTATAGGTCTTCTGGTTACTATAATCTTACCATATTGTCGTTGCCTATGCCTGCTAGATTTTCTTGTAGTCGTTAAGTCTTATGTTTACTATTACCTTATACCATTTCTTTCGTCTCTGCCTGTTATGTCTGTTCGTAGTCGCTAACAGAATATGTTATCATATACTGAATAGGTTAGCTGATAATATGTTATCTGTCACTTCATATGTTAGCGGATACTAAATACATCATCCTGTATTATATATATTACCCGGTATTGACTACGTTAGCGGATAATTAGTCTTTACCCGGACTATTTTACTCAGATACTGTCCACATGAGTTAGCGGCTAACATATGTGTTACCCAGTATATAATTATGCTAGCAGATAATAAATATAATAATGTATACTAAATATGGTAGATGACAATATTTTAGTTATCCGATAACCTAAATATTACCGGGTACTAACCAGAAAACAGAGCATTAGATGCTCAGAATAACAATTTGGTCATTTCATACATTGGTCCTGGGTATTTTCTATATTAAAAAAAAACGGGTAGAATACTTTTTTAGTTTCAAAAACTTTTATGTATATTACACCCATTTAGTCACTAATGAATGTCACTCATGTTTGTACATGAGTCAGCACAAAATATTATCAAAAGGGTATAAACGGGATTAGAGTAAAGTAAGGGATCGGATATCTACGTATAATAAAGTTGTTAAACATTTCAGATTTGAAGAGCGAGGAAGGTAGGTCTCGCTAGTGTTTTCAATTTGGCTCTGTATTGCCGTGTTAGGCATTATTCTTTGGCTTTTACCTTGATGATTACTCTGTACGAAGTTTTGGCTTTTTTAGCTGGCTACTTATTCTATTGATGACAAAAAAAAAATAATAATTCAGACCAAAAAAAAAGGAAAGAGAAAAAGTCTATATATTATCACTCATTTACTACCCACGTGTTACATGCTACAAGATTAAACGTTGATGTGTCCCTTTATATATCCACAAAGTTTTTGTAAGGTCTATGTAAGCCAACGTCTTCATATATAAAACAGAAAGCTTAATTACCTTTACAAGAAGATCTTATATTATACATTCTAAATTTGATAAGAAATGGAAAGCCACACAAAATCGAGCCTGCCTCTAATACTGGAAACGAAACCAGTTGAGCTTGTTAAACCCTCAAAACCCATTCTCTCTGAAACACTCACCCTCTCTAGTTTAGACAACGATCTTTTAAATGAAGTTATGTACGCATCAATTTACGTTTTCAAAGCCAATGAAAAGAACCTAAATGATCCTGTCTCTTTGCTTAGGAAGGCTTTGTCCGAACTTCTTGTGTATTACTATCCTCTTTCAGGTAAGCTAATGAGAGGAGAGAGTAATCGAAAGCTTCAGTTAGTTTCTATGGGTGAGGGAGTTCCATTTGGAGTCGCTACAGCATCGCTCGACCTCTCCTCTTTAAACTATATAGAGACCCTCGATAGCAAAGCTGCTTTACAACTAGTGCCTGACATTGAAATTGACTACGAGAGCAAAGTTGGTTATCATCCTCTAGCTTTGCAGGTAAGTTATTAGATATAGCTTTTCATTTTCTTGAAATATTGTATAGATATTTAGATATCAATGACATTAAAATTAAGTAATTTTGTTTTTATCGAAATGTAAATCACATATAATTAAAGATACAAATGTTGTTCCTATTAGGTTACCAAATTTTCCTGTGGAGGATTCACCATTGGCACCGCTATGTCACACGCAGTGTGTGATGGATCCGGTGCAGCTCAGATCATTTATGCTTTGACTGAGTTTGCTGCGGGAAAGACAGAGCCGTCGGTGAAGCCAGTATGGCAGAGAGACCGACTGGTTGGTAAAGTTGACAATAAACCTGCCGTAGTCCCCCGCGCCAATATTGCTGATCTTTTGGCCACTTCACCGTATATGCCAACTACACAAGTCGTATGTTACTTCATTTTTTTATTGTTACATTTTAATTACAGTATATGTGTCTAGATGATGTTTTCATTAGAATATCCTACATTAGGAAGTTAGATATCTCTCAAGTTATATAAAAAGTTTATGGTATCATTTTAATCATTTTCAATTGGTTTTTTCAACTTTGGAAGTTCATAATTCTAATAGTTTTCAAGATTTATGTCAAAATTTATAATATAGGAAATTCAAAAAGAAAGTGGATCTATATAATTTCATTTATCTACTATTGAACAGGTGATGGAGACAATAAACTTTCCTGCTGAGAATATAAAAAGGCTTAAAGACTCTGTGATGAGAGAATCTGAGTCCGTTGAAGAGAGTTTCACGACTTTTGAAGTACTTAGTTCTTACGTATGGAAATTAAGATCTCAAACTCTAAAACTAAACCCTGATGGAATCACTGTCCTTGGCATAGCTGTCAATATCCGACATGTTATGGATCCGCCACTTCCTCAAGGTTTCTATGGTAACGCTTACATAGGCATTAATGTCGAGCTAACCGTGAGGGAACTTGAAGAAGCTTCAATCCTTGACATCGTGAAGCATGTGAAGAAAGCCAAGAAAAAAGTTTATGAAAAGGGATATATTGAAGAAGAGCTAAAGAACACAGAGAAATTAATAAGGAATGATGCGAAATTCGAAGAGGTATGTGATGGATTATTTTTCGTGACGGATTGGAGAAATATTGGCTTGTTTGAATTTATGGATTTTGGTTGGAATGAGCCTGTGAATCTACGGCCATTGACCCAATCGAATGGCACAATGCATTTTGGGATGATGTTGAAACCTTCGAAATTGGATTCGTCCTTGGAAGGTGGAGTTAAAGTGCTCATGAAGTTGCCTAAAGATGCAATAGTTGAATTCAAGCGAGAGATGGATGCTATGAACAAACTTTATTTTGGTGAGAACTAAGTAACTAGCGTAGTTCGTATTTGAGTGAAGTTATATGCCTGTTCGTGAGTGCATTTAAATAAGTATCTAAATGCTCAGTGTGCCCCCTGTAATGCTCAATTTGCTCATGTAATTAATAATGAATCCTATTATATAAAGTAAGGTTTCAAAGTTACTCATTAACATGATGATTTCACGTATCAAAATTCAACGATTAGAAATTTTCTTATATTTATTTATTTTTAAAAAAGAGATAAAATAGATCTTTAAATAAATTTTTTTAAATAAATATATAAAGTAAAGTTTCAAATTAATAATGATTCCACGTATCAAAATTCAACGATTAGAAATTTTCTTATATTTATTTATTTATAAAAAATAGATAAAATAGATCTTTAAATAATTTTTTTTAATATTTAGCTTATCCTAGTTTTAAAAACAATTTTAACCGGTTAGGTACCTAAAACTAAATCTTAATCTAAAAGGAAATCGGAAATATTAATTGTTAAAAAAAATTCTAACAAAATAATTTTCATTACAAATGTTATTATATATAAAAAAACTATATTAAAAATTATTTTTTAAAAACGAAAAAATTAAATATATATGATATTTTGAATATCTGTTGGAGGTGGATCCGAGATCCTACTTCGGTCCACGGAAAACAATAGGCCCAGCACGCTAAGTGTTCAAGTCGGTAGTATTATCGAAGTCTCAACTCGGATTTCCTAATCAACTCTTTCTCGGAAGGCCGCTAAACCATGAAGGAAGTCGGACGACACGTCATCAAACGAAGAAATGGAAATTTTCCTATTCAGACATGGAAAATTTCCGAAAATCTAGTTAGAAACTTCTAGATAAGACCAAATCTTAGAAATTGTATATTTTCCTTTATCGAATCTACTTTGTAACCGCCTCTATGTTCTATAAATAGAGGGTCAGATCCTCCCAAAATTGGGAAGCTTTTTAGGCACACATTGAGCAATAAGAGCAACTCGTCAAAACCATTACTTGCGTGATACTCTTTCTCTCTAAATCTCTATAGAATCCTTGCCCAGTCTTCCTCATCTTTAATCAAAATTACGGTTTAGTCCCTTGTGCTAGACCCCTGGTTTGAACTGTTGGTGGTGTCTGTGGGGAAGACATTCAAGGAACTTTTAACCCAGGAGTAAGGAGAATCTACGTGAGGAGAATAGTAGAAGACGAAATCGCCATCAACTCGCCGGAACGGAGGGAGATGAACTTCCAAGAACATAACGACAATCCACCAGTTGGATCACCTTTGAACTCAGTCCAAACTTAGGGAGAATTTCGAGATAACTCCTGAGAGCAAACTGAGCTCCCTGTTCTACCTCAAGGACCATCTTCAATCGAAAACTTGGTGCGCAATATGAAGCACGCGACAAGAGAAACTCGGAGAGGCTCGATCGGATAGAGTCTCGTCTAAATAGAGAAAACTTTCTAGCTGCACAAAATAATATAGTGGACGAATGAGTGATTGCTAGTGTCCAAAGGAACTTGTTCGGAGAAGTCGCAACTCCAAATACGACCAATATAGTCGGACATGAGCAACTCGATACTCAACAAACGCCAAGGCAGCAAGCATGAGCAATGATGGACGCATCATTGGTGTACAACATGATGGAAGACATAAGGTCACAACTCTATCAAGCTACTAGTTCAGCGCCAGAGATTGGAAGAATCCTAGCCTGAGCTCGGAACTCACCCTTCGCGGCAAAGCTAAAAAGAGTCTCGGTTAACAGAGCATAGAGAGTAAGATGTCACTTGTACGATGGGACAACCGACCCAATTCAATTCATGAGTGCCTTCAACATCATGATGAATGGAATTACCTACAGCCCCGATCAAGAAGATGCAGCATACTCCCAACTCTTTGCCGAGAATCTATCCGGCGACACTCTCACTTGGTTTACCAAGTTACCGGCAGGATCGATTGATAATTTTGGCAAACTCACCGAACTCTTCATGAAGCAGTACGTCTTGTTCATCAATCAAGACACCTCGACTGCCGAATTGAGGTCATTAAAGCAAGAATTTGACGAATCCCTTAAATCGTACCTCAGACGGTTTAAGAAAATCCTGACTAAAGCAAAAGTTAGTGACCACATGGCAATCGAAGCCCTAAGAACCGGAATGGTCACAGATGAAGCCTTACGACGAGATCTCTTCGTCAATAGACCAAACACCATCTTGGATGCTCTATGCAGGGCATTGAGACACGTGGAGTACGTGGAAGAGAAGCAAATTCTCTCCACTTCACCATATATGCCAACTTCTAACAGTGTATGTTTCTCACCTCAATTTTATACCAAAAACATATTAACATATTACTCAAAACCGAACATGAACCCAGCCTGAAAAATAAGGAATTGAATCGAACCAATCTAATAAAGATCGATATCCAAAATACCCAAAAATTATTATACTTCTAAAATAACAATATTTATATAAAATTTTGTACACCTAAATATTCAAAATTATCATTATTTACTAAATATATTAAACGATGAGAAAATTATGAAAATTCCCTATTTTCAAACTAAATCATTAAAAAAATTTATTGGCACTGTTCATAATAATCAAAAATGCTTTGAACATTTTTCTCTCTCCAATTATTTTACCATATGCCTTGGCCCTTTTTTTCTTTCAAAATCATCAAAAATATCACCTAGACATGGACATATTCCTATAAATGATAATGAACTACATAGACATGGATTAATACAATTTCAACTTCTAGACATGGACATATATCTCATATGGCCATGATCAACCAATGTTACATGAACATGTACAGTTTCATTTAAATGGACATGGTCATATGTCTCATATGGCTATGATCAACCAATGTTACATGGACATGTACAATTTCATTTAAATGGACATGGACATATGTCTCATATGGCCATGACTAACCAATGTTACATGGACATCTACAGTTTCATTTAAATGGACATGGACATATGTCTCATATGGCCATGACCAACCAATGTTACATGGACATATAAACTTTTATTTAAATGGACAAGGACATGTAAACTTTCATTTAAATGAACATGGACATATGTCTCATATGCCCATGGTTTTTACAATGTTATTGTTCGTATGGACATAGATATTGACATGACATTTAATTACATGGACATGGACATTGACATGTACAATAACCTATCAATGGACATGGACATGTACATGGTCCCATTCTGTCCACCGTGCTATTCTCTCCAAAACCAAGGTCCATTTTTGTCTTTTTAACCCAAAAAGCAGTGCAATTTTGATGAGGTGAAACATGAGAGAATTTTTCATAATTTTGCAAACGTTCAGAGCATTTTTTATGACATTCTCTTAAACAATTTGAATAAAAAAACTAAAGAGCCAAATTATCAAATCTTTTACTTAGATTATTTTTTAATAATTTTTTCTTATATTTTGTAAAAAGTATAAAAACCGAACTCAAATTGAAATAGTTAAATATCTGAACAGGTCTTATACATATAGCTAGACCCAAAAAATCTAAAACTCGGAAAAATCTGACCCTGTCTGGTCTTGGTCTGGGTACACGATTGCACACTTCTTACATATTCTATGATTTTTATTTTGTAGTTTTACTAAGTTATAATTTAACAATATATACTTAGATGAGTTCAAGATTTATGCGTAGATAGAGTATATGATATCATTTATTTATGATGCAACAGGTGACAGAGATAATAAACAGGCTTAAAGACTTTGTGATGACATAATTAATGCGAGTTCTTTGAAGAAAGTTTCATTACTTATGAAATACTTTGTTCTTAAATATGGAAATTAAGATCTCGAGCTCTTAAACTAAACCCTGACGAAATCACTGTCCTTGGAATATCTATTGGTATCCGACATGTGATGGACCCGCCACTTCCTCAAGGCTTCTACAATAACGCCTACAGAGATCTTTACATCGAGCTAATAGAGAGAGAACTCAAAGAAGCCTCAATCCTTGACATAAAGAAGCATGTGAAGAAAGACATAAAGCTTATGAAAAGGGTGATATCGAGGAAGAGCTAAAGAACACGGAGAAATTGATAAGGGATAATGTGATATTCAAAGAGGTATGTGGTGGAATATTTTTCTTGACAAATTGGAGGAAAATATTGTTTGGTTTAAACCGATGGATTTCGGGTAGGATGAGCCCGTGAATCTACGGCCATTGATCGAGCAGAATAGTACACTGCTTGTAGAGATGGTTTTGAAACCTTCGAAAATGAATCCATCCCTGGAAGGTGGAGTTAAAGTGATCATGAAGTTGCCGAAAATGCAATGGTTGAGTTCAAATGAGAGATGGATTGGTGTGTGCATTCCTGACCCAATAATTTAGGCGTAGCCGAAAGCGGAATCGAATTCGGAGTTATGTCTCAAAAGTTATGGTGGTTTCCCCAAGAAAAAATCTGCAAATCGAATATGTGATCACCTATGTTGAGAATAAGTTTTCCGGCGAATCATAAGGAGCCACAGAACGATTAACCTGTTGTTGGAAAGCCCTCGAGAGTTTACTTTCTATATTTGATGTCCGATTGTATTTTGGAGTTAAATAAAATTGGATAATCGACTTACAGTCCGGCGCGACGCTTCTCATCTCTTTTCCAATTTAGGCTAAGATGAGGATGTGATCTGCGAGTCCTTAGCTTTTCCTTAATTTGTGCAATTTTTAATTCTATTTTTTAAGGAATATTATTATGTATATATTTAGGTTTATATGATATTATATTATAGTATTTTGTGATTGTGTGAAAATAAGCTTGATTGATGTGATTATTGATAACTATATATATATATATATATATATGTGTGTGTGTGTGTGATTATGGTACACCTAGAAGAGACGTACTATTGGTTGTTGTGTGTAGTGAAAGAGGAAATTGATTAATGAAATTACCTTATTGGTTTGACATGGAATGTATCGAGTTACGGGTTGTCGCTTCCATGAAAAGACCGTTGAAATAGAATGTATCGAGCTTCGGGTTGTCGCTTCCATAAAATATTGTTGACGTGGAATGAATCGAGCTATGGGTTGTCACTTCCATGAAAAGACTGTTGAAATGGAATGTATCGAGTTTCGGGCTGTCGCTTCCATAAAATATTGTTGACATGGAATGAATCGAGTTACGGATTTTCGCTTCTATAAAAAGACTATTGAAATGGAATGTATCGAGATAAGGGATATCGCTTCCATAAAATATTGTAGACATGGAATGAATCGAGATACGGGCTGTCGCTTCCATGAATACATTTTGTCATGGAATGTATTAAGGTACGGATTGTCGCTTTCCTGACAAATAAAATGATAGATTTTAGTGGCTCTGAAGACATCTAGAGGATGGTTGAGCCAATGTGTGTGAAATTGGTTGCTACAGGCATTCCGACCTGTTTGGTACAATTGTTTTGAAAATATTAGTTATACATGTTTGCTTTCTGTGAATAGAATAAGCTTTGTGTGAATTAGGGTAGACTTTCGTGATTTGGTGGGCAGAAATGATCTTCTCACTGAGTATTTATACTCACTCTTCTTATTTTTTTCCTCTTTTCTAGGAATTTTTATACAAAGTTTTGAACGTTGATGGGTTTTAAAAAAGATGACTTATGGTAGAACCAAAAAATAATACGTTGTCTCCCAAATTAGGTATTACAAACAGTTTCTTCACGATCTCTGACCACGACAAAACACGAGGTATAATAGAGGACAGAAAAGTGAATGATATTTTTGTCGTCATTCAATTGAAGTTATCTGTAGTAGTCAATCTAGTGTCCATGCGGGACTTAATTTCTTGCTAGCCCAAAAGGCATCAATCTGTATGGAGGGTTTTACTAATGCTTTACTAATAAGAAAACCAAAGCAATTATTGAGCAATCATGATTCATTTATATAACTCTCTATTGTCAAGTTTTATGGACATTAGCGGAGATATGTATATATTGGAGTGAGAGTCGGATCATAAAGTATTTTTTTGATCGATGGCTAAAGTAAAAAGAAAAAAATATGCCCATTAAACCAAACTCTATGATACTCTAGTAAAACTAAACAAATAAATAATGGTTAAAGTTTAAATTTGTTACGTTTTAGTTCATAACCGATTTTGTACTTTTTTAATCTAAAATTTAATTTTATAGAAGTCAATTATTTGGTTTAGTCGGGGTCAAATTAAAAATTTTAAGAGAAATTAGATTAATTTTGGGTGAATCGGTGGAATGACAAAAAAATAAGTATGAAATTAGGGAAATAATAATTGTAAGAGGATAATTAGCAATTTGACTTTCATTTACTCATTTATTCCTACTAAATTAACAATATAATAATTTATTTGTATGTATCATATTATATAGTTAACAGTATAATATTTTGTTTGTACATATAACAAATTCGATATATATAAGTAACAGGGTGAATTATGATGAATAAGAGGGAGTTTTCTTAATTTACAAACGATAACTATTAATATAACTCTACAAATTTTAAGATAAAAGTACAACAAAAATAATAACGTGATAATAATATTGTTAGAAATGTGTTATAAGAATACAATAGGAATTGTCAATAAACACTAACCTACTTTTTTTTCTCTTTGTTACTTTGCCAATTTTGAAGTTATCTTCTGTCATTTGCTGCAATTTTCCATTAATTTTTTTAAATTTATTGGGGTCAATTGACACCGTTATCACTAACATACCTCATGTTGGATATTGTTTCTTAAAATCAAAATTGGTTGGTTAAAGAGTTAACTGGATAAACCGAGATTTAAATTAGTAAACCATCATTCAACTTTAAGTTCTGATCAAAGAGAAGCAAATGTATATGTTTAAAGGTCAGTGAAAACAAATGGATAAGATCAAAAGAGAATAACAGAAATTGAGAAGTGAGATTGATTTATCATCATCGATAAATCGTTCTATATAATCAGTTACACTTGTGTGTTCTGGATTATCTTCTTGATCATCTTTCTCTATTGTACCTTAACATAGATTTCTCTGAGACTCTCTAGAGATAAGCAAGCTCATCTCTTTGTGCTACAAGATTTGAGCTGCAGAGTTAAAGTTTTTAGCAGAAACCTCCTTGAAGCCAGCACGAGTTGAGGAGGAAGTTTTGCTTAAGCTCAGTAGTACTTCTATGTCTCTGCATCAACTGATCTTCTTTAGATTCTTCTTTGATTGCTCTAACAATCTTAAGCAAAGAATAAATAATCAAAGTTTGAAGATGACAAAGGATATTAGAGATCAAAATAAGATGTATTGCTGATCGAATTTGACTATTCACAGGATCAATCAATAGAGGCGATGAAGACGAAAGCAACGCAACGGATATGACGAGTTAAAGAGCTGAGAATTCGGTTATCTACGGAGTCATTATCGAGAAAGAATCCATAATGAAGAAAGAAACTTGATGAAAGAAGTTGTTAGTGACCAAGAGCTCAAAGTACCAAGATTAAAGGAAGATTGTTACATTCAAAGCTTGAATATTATGAGGTGATTCTCAAGTTACGGGAATTGGAATCTTCAAAGTAAGAATCCTTTAATGGGTAATCGACAATGGCATCATAAGAAGTGATAAAAGAGCTCTGGTTAAATGCTGAAGAATTCTCAAGAAGGAAGTCAATTGGCAGCTAAAGAAAATAAAAGGATTTGCAAGGTTCTTTGAAAGGTATAAGCTTAGTCAAAGTTTCAGTT
This sequence comes from Lepidium africanum, assembly GCA_900406405.1. Lineage (NCBI taxonomy): Eukaryota > Viridiplantae > Streptophyta > Magnoliopsida > Brassicales > Brassicaceae > Lepidium > Lepidium africanum. Next base: position 10,121 of record OVAX01002183.1, on the reverse strand, counting down.
TCTGAAACTGGAGAATCGACCTATCAAGTTTTCAAGACTCAAAAATTTGAATTTGCATCAGTTTTGGTAAAAGGACAAGTCTCAAAAGATTTTACAGTAATTGGTTATTTGAGAGATTGTTTTGCAGGTTAAAGAAGTAAGTGTGCTTCAGGGAATGAAACAAGATATTCAAGTTTTTCTGCAGGTTGATTCAAGGAAAAGTTTGGCTTCTTAACTCAGTGCACATGAGTGAACCTGAAGGCATGCAAAAGGAATCAAATGGCAGAGAGAAAAGGAAAAGAATCGATCACTAAAGTAGGTTCTGGATTTAACAAAGATCATGAAGTAATCTGAGTGATTGATGGTTGTGTAAGTGGGTTTTTAATGAAATTTATGTTGCATTAACTTATCTTCAATGGGTTATTTGTTACTTGTTAATGGTCTGTTGTCTGAGAAGTGTATCTCAAGTTCCAAAAGTTGGAAAAGAATACAAAGAGCATCAAATGTAAGTGAAGCCTGATACGAGTTTGTATAGGAGCAGGTTTTTGAAGAATATAACTACATCGATGAGCTGAGGAGGGTAGGCAATACTTTCAGCTTGCTTTAACTTGAATAAGGAATTGTTGCAACAGAGGAACGTAATTTCTGGTTTTGATCATGAGGAGTCTTTTTTTGATGCTGGTGGGAAAGATACTTGGTCTTACATAAGGAAGCTTCTCATTCCTATATGAGAGTGTAATATCTTTCACTAGATGAGTTGTCTGGAGAGTGCTAGCTGTGAAATAAGAAGATTTGTCACGTGTCTTCTTAAGCGCTCTTGGAACAGAATAAAAAATGACTAATGATCTTGATGACTTAGTTGTGAAATTCTCAGTAGTTGAATTAAGGTCAAGATCTATAACATGAATGTCACGTTAAGAAACAGAGTGTCTTAGAAGTCTATTTGCAGACCTGCATATGTTTGGACTGAAGGTTGAGTGGCTTGGCACATGCTTGATGATGTTCCTATGAGTGACAACTCATGTTCAGTGAATTAGTGATATGTGGTTCTCAAGCAACTCTTGTTGTTGGATTGAGAAAGGTTCCATTTGTTATGATTTGTTAAGAGGTAAAGTCTCTAATGTATGAGGATTATAATAATTGTATTACAATGAACAATTACAGAGGTAGAGTTATATACAGAGTAGAGGATCTTTGGTAATAATAAAAGAAGATACAGAGGCTTAATCTAAGGGATTTGATAGCTAATATTATCTTCGATATTATGATCATGGTGTTTCAAGTTGAAACATGTTCGCGATTGAGTGAGGGATTCAAGCAGTGGAAAAGGAAAATTTCATTAATGCATGATCAGTTAACTCGCTCTGAAGTCGTAACAAACTAAATGGGACTGAAATGATTTGAGTTCTCTACATTCTGGGCTCCTTACCAACTGTTCTATTCATTTAGATCATTGGTTCAAAAGGTCAAACGAAGGGATGTAGTTGATCTTGGAAAATCATGTGAAGTGTAAAAGAGACAAAAGATCTCTGTAAGAGCGTAAGCTTGGTGTGATTGTGAATGTGTTTTCATGAATGATGAAAAGAAAACGTTATGTAACAATCACTGGTTCAAGGTGAAGTAAATTCACTAATGACCTAGTGGCAGAAACACATTAGCTGGAGACTTAAAGTGATAAGAAGGCTCTTAGAAGCCCTTGAGTATGTTCGATCCACTAAGAACAATGCAGACCCTTTAACCAAATCTTTGTGTGGACATAAGGTCCTGACCACTACTGAAAAGATGGGTATGTGGTGACATAAGAACACTTTCTTGCGTAGGTACCATTGTTTGACAGTTCAAGGTTTAGAACAAAGGATGTTCATTGATCTTGAAAGGTGTTTGAAAAGATGAAACATGTAATCAGTTTGAGAAGTATGCTCTCAATTTAACTTGAAGCGTAAAGGTCTCTGGATACTGAAACATTATCTTTATGTTTGATAACATGTTAGATCTGCAAAGAACATTGTAAATCCATTGACCAAACCATTATGTGGAAAAGTGGTTCATGAAACTGCTAAGGACGGGGTTTAAGGTAACTTTGGTTCAGTTTTCCTGGGTTCCTTACCATTGAAAATTTCCTAAGATATCGAAATGCTTCAAAAAGTCAAACAAAGGGAAAATATGCAACTTGATAAAGTTATATTTAGTTATGATTCTTGGTATCAAAGAGTAAAGCTCTCGTACAAAAAGATGTAAATGTGTTTATGTTCTACACAAGTAACGTATACATATAAAGACGTAAACCACTTATATATACACTCTTTTGAAGAATGACAGATGAATACAATTAACTAGTTTTTCAAAGAGTTTATTTAAATGGTGTGTGAAATATGTGATATTAGTTATATGGTGTGTGTGATGGGTTATGTTTGAACAAAAACTTGAAAAGTCATAAACACCTTAACAATTTCGTGTTATTTCAAGTTTGCCATTAAAAAACAAAAAAAAAGAAAAAAAAAACACAAACAAAACAAAATCTCTTTCTCTTGTTGATTTCGTTGTTTCTTTTGTTGATTTCGTCGTTTCTCTTGTTGATTTTGCTGTTTCTCTGTTTGATTTCGTCAATTTCTTTAGTAATTCTCTGTTGTTACGAAACGAATTTCAGGTTTCACCAAAAATGATTGTCTTTTTTTTGGTAATGAAAATGAATAATTTAGAAATTATACCAGGTTTCATTGAATTATATAGCTGCTTTATGTTTGTTGTTGTTGCTGCCATTTTTGAAGAATATATGTCTCAGAAACTTGGTGTTGAAGTAGATAAAGTCCAAGAACACGTGTTTGAGTTTAGTTTAGTCTTGTATGGTCTAACGTCATCTAGAAAAATCAACGAGGCAGCACAAGGAGGATGTTAAAGAACTGATATAACTCCTCTTGCCCTACTCTATGATCATATATGATTTAGATGTTAGTTTAGTAGATGAGGTTGCAATTGGTATTAATGAACTCGTAAGCTAGAACTATTTAGTATAGTAGTCTAAAACAATTATTTCTCTTGCTGCAAAACGTTAGTGATTTCACAGAGCTAGCTAGTACTGAGAGACTTTAAGGCATAGAAACTGATGTGGATGCAGCGTATGCAGGAAGCGCTTGATGGTGTAGAGACTGCAGACCCTTTTGACATGAATGCTCACAAATGGATACTCACTCATTTCGATTGTTCTGTACTATGGGTGAAGGTACAGAGCCTTGTTAATCTCATATTCTTCTTTCTTTACCTCTTTATGTATTAATGATTAAAAATTGCAAAACAAACAGGATGAAGTTTCTCTTCATGTATTAATGATTAATAATTGCTGCTGAAATGAGATATATAAGAAAACATCATCAATTGCTGTTGTTCGATACATATGTTCACTTTTGAATGACACATCATTTAATTTTTGCAGAAGTTTCTTGCTCTCAAGGATTTAAGTTTCGTTGGCTACACATACAAGAACTTTGATGCTGTAAAAGGATTGCGTCATTCATTTGGTACGGTCAGATGACACTAAGTATTAAATCGTTTTCAACCTCAAACCTTGACTCGTTCATTATTCCTAGTCAACCAGCACTGATTAATAAAATTGTTGATAAGGAAATAGGAAGAATCTGACTTCTTTCTTTTCCAACTTTGTAGAGATGGCAAGAATTATGTCTCTAGATCGATCAGCAGGTAGGTTTTGTTAGCACTTAGCTTGTATTCTCTCTTCCAGTGATGGAAACAACAACCATTCTTGATTATGTTACTTCTCGTAATACATAAGCTAAAGAGCACTAGTTGAGTCTATTGAAGCACTCGAGTCCACGTCCAGGATCAACAGCATTGACGATGGAGATGTCAATGGAACATGACTTGGATTAGAGAACGACTGAAGAACAAATGGAAGATTCTTCAAAAAATTACAAAATTAAGAAAAGTCTTCAGATCCTGCAACAGAGGTGTATTATATTTATCTTTTGTGAATGAGATTAAGAAAAGTCTTCAGATCCTGCACCAGAGATGTATTATATTTATCTTTTTTTTGTGAAGAATTGGTTTTGCTCTGTTTTTAAGCCTTAAGTTCATTATGTCTGTGTAGTTTTTGTATGTTTTGGTCTACTTTTAGTTTAAGGTTTATTGATATCTGAACACTGAAACCAATACATTTGGTCTCTTTGGCTGATGCTGACCAATATATTTTTTGACGATTTAAGCTCTTAAAGTACAATGAAGCATTGACGATTTAAGCTCTTCAAGTACAATGAAGTTACTTCTTAGGTCTTTGGCACTCGTTAATGTCTTGTAATTGAATTCATAATTGAAAGAACATGCTTATTGCAAAAATGTCTACTATATATGCAGCCAAAGTCCACTACGCAAAAAAAAGTCTTCCTCAAATCGTTAATTTATGTCTACCATGCATGTTTCGTTTGCCTAACCTAAGTCTACCATTAAGGTCTACAAAGTTTACTACGCTTGCAATTAAAGTCTATTATGTTTATAAATCTCTTCATCAAATAATTACTTTTAGGTCTACCACGAAACATTTGCTTCATTGTCTATGTATACCATGACAACCTGTATAGTCTACTACACTACATGACAAAGTCTACTAGACAAAGAAAATACTTCCTCAAATCATTTATTAATGTCTACCACGCAGGTCTCGTTTACGTAACTTAAGTCTACTAGTAATGTCTTCAAAGTCTATTACATATGCAACGAAAATCTACTACGCTAACAATTTTCTTCCTCTACTCGATACTTTTAAGTTTATTATGAAGATCATCAAAGTCTACTACACATGCGACTATAGTCTACCATTCCTCAACTCGATTCTTTTATGTCTACCATGAACGGTTTGTTTCCTTTACGCAAGTCTACCATGAACGGCATCATAGTCTATCACACTTGCAGTTAAAGTCTACCATGCTTAGAAATTTCTTCCTCAAATCGTTACTTTTAAGTCTACTGTGCAAGGTTCGTTTACATTACTTAAGTCTACCATAAAGGTCCACAAAGTCTACTACACTTCCATCAAAAGTCTACCACGCTTACAATTTTCTGCCTCAACTCGATACTTTAAAGTCTACCATGTACAGTTTTTTTCCAATACCTAAGTCTACCATGAAGGTCTTCAAGGTCTATCACACATGCAGTTAAAGTCTACTACACTTACAAATTTCTTCCTCAAATTGTTACTTTTTAGTCTACCATGCAAGGTTCGTTTACATGGCCAAAGTTTACCATGAAGGTCCACAAAGTCTACTACACTTGCAACAAAAGTCTACTACGCTTAGAATTTTCTTCCTCAACTTGATACTTTAAAGTCTATCATGCACTGTTTGTTTCCTATTCCTAAGTCTACCATGAAAGTATTTAAAGACTGTCACACTTGCATTTAAAGTTTACCATGCAAAAAAATTTCTTCCTCAAATAGTTACTTTATGTCTGCCATGCAGGGTTCGTTTACATTACCTAAGTCTACCATAAAGGTCATCAAAATCTACTACACTTGCAATATAAGTCTACTATGCTTAAAATTTTCTTCCTCAACTCGATACTTTTAAATCTACCATAAACGGTTTTTTTCCTATAACTAAGTCTACCATGAAGGTCTTTAAAGTCTATTACACATGCAGTTAAAGTCTACCATGCTTAAAAATTTCTTCATCAAATCGTCACCTTTACGTCTACCAAGAAGGAATCTTTGCCTACCCTAAGTCTACCTTTAAGGTCGACAAAGTCTACTACCCTTGTAAAGAAAGTCTATTACTCTTACAAATAGCATCATCTAATCGTTACTTTAAGGTCTACCACAAAGGATTTCATACCATTTCCTATGTCTACCATGTAGGCCCTTTAGGTCTACCAAACATCAACACAACGTCTACTATTCTTTCAAAATACCATTGAAATCGCTACTTTTACGTCTACCATGCAGGGTTCGTTACCTACACCTAAGTCTACCATGAAGGATATGTAAGTCTATCACATTACAGATTAAGGTCTATTACGCTTACAAAAATCTTCCGTAAATCACTAATTATAAGTCTATTATGTAGGGTTTCTGTCCATTTCATAGTCTATTGAGCTTATGCTCATTTAGTTTGATAGACTTTGTAACACAAGATCTGCTTATGTGGCAATATTCATTAATGGCATTTTCGTAAATATTTTTTTTCCAAACTATAGAAGGGTAATATGGTATTTTAAAAAATTTCACACACCATTCTAGTAATTAACATAAATTACACACCATTTGAGTAATACCACATATTTTCACAAACCATATTAGTAAATCAAATTAGATTAAAGGTAACACTTTGAATCTCATGTGTGTTTATCTCGGAAGAGTGTTGGATCAAGTCCAAAGGACATCAACATGTAGAAGACTTGTATACAATCTTAATTTTAGAAACAGAGGGGGAATGTTGGATATTGTTTCTTAAAATCAAAGGTTGGTTAAAGAGTTAACCGGATAAACCGAGATTTAAATTAGTAAACCAGCATTCAACCTTAAGTTCTGATTAAAGAGAAGCAAGTATATATGTTTAAAGGTCGGTGAAAACAAATGGATAAGATCAGAAGAGAATAACCGAAATTGAGAAATGAGATCGATTTATCAGCATCGATCGTTCTATATAATCAGTTACACTGGTGTGTTCTGGATTATCTTCTTGATCATCTTTCTCTATTGTATCTTAATATAGATTTCTCTGATTCTCTCTAGAGATAAACAAGCTCATCTCTTCTTGCTACAAGATTTGAGCTGCATAGTTAAAGTTTTTAGCAGAAACCTCCTTCAAGCTAGCACGAGTTGAAGAGGAATATTTGCTTAAGCTCAGTAGTACTTCTACGTCTCTTCATTAACTGATCTTCTTTAGATTCTTCTCTGATTGCTCCAACACCTCAGCCATTGTTTATGGATCCTCAATAATTGTTTCTAGTTTTGTATAATTAATACTAGCTACATGTTATGATTTAGGGTTTCTTAGGCGCCTATGAAGACATGCAGATCGTACGGGCACATTCCTCAGCTTCACGCCGGCTTATATTATTCTTAGGTAACGACGCAAGGAGGTTTTCTGATCACTGAAGCCACCGGAGTTTTGGAAACAACAAAGGATACTGTCTCTGAAGAAATACATTCTTCATCATTTTGACTGAAGTTTACGCTTGTAGTATTTGTGGGTATTGATCAGAGACTATCGCTGATCCTTTCACAATTTCTGTGATTTTCTCAAAAAGCTATAATGATGCTCCTGGGATATGGACTAAAGAACAAGTGGAAGCGTAGAAGCAAATCGTGAACACTATTCATGTCATTGTCAAAGAAGAAGATGGAACCACCTGGATTAGAAACACGGCCAACATGCCACCTTTGGCATGAACAGAGTCCACAATTAGCTTCCACGCTTCCACTTGCTCTGTAGTCCATATCCCATGAGTATCTGTTAGAATGTGATTCAAACTTTAGGTTATATTATTAGCTGAGTTTTTATGTATTTGCTTCACTTATATAATTTGTAGTGTTTCTTCCACTTAACTTAATTATAGGAGATCGTAGTAGTGTGTAATGGTTTTTATATGTTTCTCTATTTATTCATGTAAATTTCCAGTTTCAAGGAAGATCAAAGTATCATTCAGTTTATTTGTCATCTCTGTTAGATGGTGATATATCAGTCTTAGTCTAATCTTTTAAGGAATTTCTGTTTAGGGCTTTTTTTTGGCCTAGTATATTTTTCATTGATTTTTGAATTTAAACTTTGTATTCATCTTGGTTTTATTATAAATATGACGACAGAAAAATAAATGATGATATATCACACATCGGAAGTTAGGTTCACTATGACACTGAGAAATCAATTCATTGTCAACTAATTTTGAGTTGGAATCTCATAATTTATCGATCTCTTCCATTCCATCCATTGATCAAAATGCTCCAGCAATTTTTTGTATTTTAACTTTGTTTCCAACAGTACCCTCATAGCTTAAAGAACAAATCACAGAAAATGTGACAGTCTCAAATCAAAACCTACAAATATTATAAATGTTGAAGAATGTATTTCTTTACAGACAGTAGTACCCTTGAGCTGTTTCAGAAAATCTAGTGGCTCCAAACACAGTGATAAGAATACCTCCTTCAGTCGTTCTCTGAATATAATATGAGCCAGGTATGAGGCTGATGAACGTGTCTGTACGATCCTAAGCCATAACGTAGATATCAATTAATTATACAAAATAAAGCTAATCAGTTAACAAAAAATAGATATATAGAAAACTACAAACAAATGATCTACCTTCCTCTTAACGATTGAATTTTCCCATCCTATAGGACCTCACGAGAGGAATACTCTCTTCTTTTACACTGTTTTTCATTTCCATGATCGGCTAAACTGGATATTTGTCTCTGGCAAGCACATAAAAACGTGAGTTCATAGGTCGTAAATCAAACTCATGTTATTCAGTTAGCATATCACTAGCAACGAAAAGGACATATCTAGTGTCAAAAAACGTGAGTCAATCAAAGAGTTATTAGTTCAGATATCAACGGCTCTCTCTCGTTTGTCGTATATGAGTGAGGCAGGTAATTAATAATAATGATTTGTAATTAATGATAAATACAAAAGATCATATACCAACTCCATGCATGTACAACCAAGTCATGAGTACACATATCTTCTTTTCTTTTGTCATATTGACTCTTACTATATCTTAAAAATGATTTGTGGCGGGTCTCAACCGTTGGTTTATATGTAGCATCAGTGTTAAAAACGTTCAATTAAGACCGTTAGATCAGATATCATTGGCTCTCCTTCAATATGTCGCTTCCGAGGGGTCTGAATGATTGGATGCTCAAAAGATCAATCAAATGATTCAGTCTACGCATTGCAAGGATCATGAAATGGAAAGATGTCGGTAATTAACAACATGATATCGATAAAGAGAATGCTTAATGTTAAATTTTTTGTTTTGTTTTGTTAAAAAACTTGAATGTTACAATTGTAAATTGGCAATCCACTTTTTTGATGAAATGCCTCAACCAACTCCGATAGAGAGCAAACTTAGATCACTTCCATTGGTGGATAAACTCAAAAAAGTTTTTAAATATTTTAATAATAATATTTTTGCTTAGAATTTAATTTTTATTTAAATTTTTATTTTTTAAAATGTAATATCCAATTAAAAATTGACAAGTGACAAGAAAAGTTTTAGAACCGTTGATAAAGTTTCTTAAACAATAAACATTTCTTGTTCTCTCCAACTTATTACTTTTGTAATTTTTTTTTTAATAATTTTAAGAACCTCATTAAAGAGCCTCCATTGGATGTGCTCGTCTTCGGTACCCATTCTTTTTTTTTGTCAACAATTGGATCAACAAACCCCAATCCATAGTTTAAAGTCCACCCCTAAAATCTTTTTTTAAGGCGGTACTTTATCTTCTTAACTTAATAAAATTCATTAATAAATAAAAAAAATAAATAAAACCATTTTTATTATCTTAAATTATTATTTAAAAATATTTGACTTAATTTTTGACATAAAAAATTAATCTCCACCCAACTAAAATTTATATCAATTATTATTATGTTTTAACTATACAAACAAATTATTTACCTAATTTTTTTAGTTTAATTGGTTGGAATTATTCACCTAATAATTTAGGGTCATTACCTAAGTAGGGGTGGGACCCGCACCGACCCGCCCCGCCAGACCCCGCCCCGCATAGACCGCGGGCTCCAAGCACGAACCCGCCCCGCATCGACCGCAGGCTCCAAGCACTAAGACCGAACCCGTCCCTCCAGAACCCGCGGGCTAACGGGCTGAGCATATATGTAAAAACCTGCAACATTCTTAACAAAACGTGCATATATGTAAAAACCTGCAACATTCTTAACAAAACGTGCAGAANATAATCAAAACGTGCAGAAGAGGTAATATGACACAAATAGGACACGATATTACAAATATGATATTTTTGTTGGATTTGATCTCCGAACATACGAACGAGTTTCAAATTATTTTGTCCTAGTTTACTGATTATGCTCATCACACCCAAAAACAAGTTTTCTTTATCTCATTCGTCATCATCGCCATCACGACTTGCTTGAAAAGAAGGCAATTTCTCATCTTCA
>OVAX01002182.1:0-32785 GCA_900406405.1 Lepidium africanum | reverse complement strand
TAATAATAATAATAATAATAATAATAATAATAATAATAATAATAATAATAATAATATGAAAGGAAAAAAATCTAGTTGATCTTTTTTTATCGTAAAACACACTTCATCGTCCAAATAAACATCCGACGTCCGTGTGAAGAATAGGTATCCGACAACTTTGACTTTTTGCTTCCATTAATTGATGTTCGTCTTTAATATCTAAACAGATCCACACAAAGCAAGTGTTTTATCTCGTTGGGCTTCTTTGCGCTATCAACATATACAAACTATTTAGTTAACATTTAAAATTTATTATGTTTTAATTTATACAACTTGTGATGAATATTTTGTATAATTAATTCACATTTTTAAGAAATGTGAACTAATACAAAATATTCGTCCCATGCTATAGTTTCTAAAGGAGTTTTCAATTTTTTTGAAAAAATGTGAACTAGTTATACAAGATATACGTCCCATGCGATAATTTCTGAAAGAGTTTTCAAAGAATCTCATATACCCATTGTATACTTCCAGAACTGAGTCTTCTCTTTGCAAGTCTCTTACTTTTCTTCATGGACTAACATGCACAATAGCTCTCCACCATTATTGATTCATTATTTTATTCTTTTTGTAAATACCTATTTTAATCTTAAGTCAAAGTTATTTTTATAGGGTCAAAACTAAAAGTCTAAATGATAACAGATAAATGTAGCTGAATCTAGATGAATGTGGAATATGACTGAATTTTTTTTTATTTTTAGTAGAATTTGACTGAATAAATTAAAATCAAATTATAACATAGGAATATAGATGGATTTTGTGGAGTTTAAAATATTAGTTTAATAAAAAAATAAAAAATAGTATCTTATAAAACAACTTAGTTTAAAACTAAAATTTTAAAAATTTAACTAATACTTCAAAATTAAATCATAATTAAGTGTATTATATAAAAATTAAAATCGATAATATTTTCCAACCTAATCTAAAAATCGAATGTATCAAATCAAATTGGAATTGACTAAATAGTCGTATAGAACCTAAATTCATATACATGAAAACCAAAATTTGAACTTTGTCATACCAAGAACTGAATGGAGTAATGGAGTATCCAAAATATATGAAATATAATTATATAGAAAAAATTATTATTCTTAATAGAAATTTAATTTTAATATTCAAAATTTTAACTATAAATTTGATTATATTATTATTCATTTTGGAACAAAATAACAAAAAAAACCAAAATGTTCAAATCTTTATTTAAGTTTTCAATTTTGTTAGAGCGTTTTTATTAAATCTTAATTTGTTTTGATATTGAAAAAAATAATACATAATTTTGAACTCAGATCTTTAACAAATTATCACAATTGAACCACACCTAATCTATACCAAATCGAACTCAATCCAGAAAATATGTCTAAATAGGTATTAATTGAATAAAATCAAAAACCTGAAAATTTGAAAAGCCTGATTGGAATCTACACTAATCTTAAATGTCCATATTTAACAAAGAGATACACCACTAGTTTGTTTTTTATAATTAATTATATAAAATATTAGTAAAAATTTAAATAACAAAAATATTTAATTGTGAAATCCAGCTGAATCTAGCTGAATTGTTGTATATACAAATGATAGCAGCTGAATTGTGGAATCCATCTGAATCCTGCTGAATTATAAATTTTAGTTACCATTTAGTACCTAAGTTTAAGTTTGAACCAGCCTTTTCAATAATTTTTTTGTTAATAAAATATAGTTATTTTAACCGAATCTCACACTGAATTGTTCTCAGTCTGGTGGTTATGATGGTCCAGCTAATGACTTGGCGCTAGGGTTTGATTCCTACCTGATGCATTATGGTAGTTTAAAAAGAGATTTTAGGGGTGGACTTTAGGTTATGGATCAGACTTTGTCGATCCAATGTTAACAAAAAAAAAAACCCGAATCTCACTATGGATCACTAAAAATCTAAAATTAACATTTTTTTTTTCTTTGAAATGTAAAACTTATTAATCAACAACAAGTTATTCATAAATGGAAGCGAATGCTGTAACTTAAAGTTTGATACATCACCCATAAATTTAACATTTATTAAGTAATGATAATAACATCATTAAGATCAATGGTCCTTGATGAATTGATTTGACCAATTCTCGTACAATTATTACATGGAATTTACGGAGTGTGTGGCGATTTTGTTTACTTCGTTGACCTCGATGTACGTCAACGAAGCAAGTCTCGTATTTTTTAGTCTTCGTCATTTTCGAACGGATGCTTCTAAACTTCTAACTTATATGCCACCTCAATATGAAAGTAATATTTTACAACAATGACTGCACTGGTTCAAAAGTTCGCCACGCAATTGACCGATGCATTTTTTAATACCTCTTGCTAACATTTAAGGCCAAAACTTAATTTACGCTTAACTATGATCGAAACATACGCAAATCGATATGTGACCACTACAATGTTTTATAATTCTATATTGTTCCCTTTGACAAATATAATCATTATTTTTTAAACCTTTTAACAAAAAGAAAACATTATTTTAAAAAGATATCCAAATCTTGAAACTTCGGTGATATTTTGGCATTTGTTTATCTATTTTACTTTTAATTACTAGATTTTAACTCATGCGGGAACACAAGATTATGTTTTAAAATTACTTTTAAATTTAAAATCATAAAATAATTATTGAATATTCAATGAAATATAATTATTAAATTAATTATAATTATTGCATAATTTGTGATAGTAGATAACTATATTATTATAAATTAACATAAAATGTATTCTTTATTTAAATAACCTTTTATTATCAAATAACATGGAATATGACATGTAATGAACGAAGATTAATGACCTATTAGTATTATTCCCGCGTTATAACGCGGGATTAGGTTGTTTTGATTTTTTTCATAATCGTATTCATTTAGGTTGTTAGACCCGTATTGATATTTTGGAATATTACTTCCGAGATGTTGTTTTAGAGATTCGAAACCAGAATCAAAACTGATACGAATTAGAGGAAGCGAATCTGAAAAGATAATGAGTCCTAAAGCTATGTACCCAAAAACTCAAACTCGAACCGGAACCAGAACCAGATAAGAACCAAACTTTAGCTTTTTAGAATTTTCTATTTAATCTCTTTAATTTTGATTTTTATATAAAAAATACATTAATATGAACGCGAACTCGATCTATACCAAACCAAACTTTATTCAAAAAATATAAATATTTGAATAAGTCTTAAACCAAACTCGAAAACAAAATATTCGGAAAATCGAATCCAAACCCAACCCGGAACCGAATCAAAATCTGAAATTTTAACTGATATAGTTTTATTAAATTTTAGTTTTTTTAGAGATTTTTCCATTTGATCTTTATTAATTTTGAATTTCTGTATAAAAATCTCTAACAAAACCTATCTCAAACCTATTTTTAAGGGTTGTTATGAACTATAGATTAAAATTTTTATCTTAAAGTTTATAACACTGTCAAAATGAAAGTGTCTTCCACTTTAATATAAGATATTTCTATTACTGAATATCAAACGTAATTATACATATATTTGATTTTTATCTTATTTTTTAATTATTTTATATTCCTATTACTCTTATTTTATTTTTTAATAATATTATAAAATTTTTTTTACTTATATTCGCTTAAAACTCTTTTTTTTGTCATCTGAAATTAATTAAAAATTCCCAAAACAGGAACAAATGTTTAGATACAAGAAGAGTATTAAAACAGAGAGGTTGGTATGTTACCAAAAGAAATAAAGAATTATAACAACATATAAGTTCATAAAAAAATTATGCACTAAAACTAATTTATTGTTTGAGAGATACTAATTTTTTGAGAAAATGGCCAAAAAATATTCAACTTACGCGAAATAGCCAAATTAATACCAAACTTACAGATTTGCTAAACTAATATTAAACTTGCATTGACTGAACCAATTTAGACACGTTGACTAACAGTGTTACTGTTCATCATTAGAAAAAATAGTAAACTTTCAAAAAATGGCCAAATTAATATTGAACTACATATTTGCCAAATTAATACTGAACTTACCATTGACTGAGCCAATTAAAGTGCGTTGACTAACATGACATTCGAACAAAAACTGACCCAAAATGTCGAGTATTAATAGGTATAAGCATAATTCCCGAACCAAGCAAAAATTTCCAAACCCAAACCGAAATTTTTGAAACCGATTCCGAACCGATATGTAAAATTATCCAAATGGAATGAAATCTTCAATACCGAATTAACTTTTCCCAAAATGAACCAAACCCGAATTATGTGAAACCGGATAAAATTAACCAATATTCATAAGCATAACTAATATTTTAATTAAAATATAGAAATATACCTTTACTACATGAAAAATACACCATCTTTAACTAAAATTAATTAATTATTTTTTATTTTTATTTACATTTTATATTCAAAAAATTAATAAAAATATAAGTTGGTCAGAAATATAACATTTTATAAAAAATTTTAATCAAAACCAAACCCGAAACCAAACCGAATATATATTATTTACCATTCGGCTACATTTTTTTGAAGTACAAATCATGTTAATTTTTGTTATTATGCTATTAATATTATTTTTTATTCACTCTAAGCTTTAAATCTCATATTTATAGCTAAAACATATACCAAATAAATATTCCCAGTGCAAATGAGCCATTTTTAAAAATAATTATCCAAAAATTGTTTAAATACTAAAAAATATCTAAGTGTTTAAATATCCAAACAAAACTCAAACAAGTACATATATTTCAGAGTTTTCTGAGGAGAGAGAGTTTTTTTTGGGTTACCCGGATACTTGTTTGGATATCATTTTGGTTTCAGGTATTACCGTATATCCACAGGTATAAAGAAAGAGGACCAATTAAGTTTTTTTTTTTGTTACGGGACCTACCCGATACCCAAAATTTTAGGTCGGTTTTGGTTCAGATGTCGCATTAGTCAATATACATAAATTGGTTTAGTCAACGGTAAGTTCAGTATTAATTTGGCAAATATGTAGTTCAATATTAATTTAGCCATTTTTTGAAAGTTTACTATTTTTTCTAATGGAGAATAGTAACACTGTTAGTCAACGTGTCTAAATTAGCTCAGTCAACGCAAATTTAATATTAATTTAGCAAATCTGTAAGTTTGGTATTAATTTGGCTATTTCGTGTAAGTTGAATATTTTTTTGGCCATTTTCTCCTAATTTTTTGTACTTGCTTTCATTTAGAATTTCTTATTGTATTAATATTTTGTTAAGGAAACTATACCTAATTCATAATATAAATATAAGCATAACTAAATAAACATTATTTATACAATACTATTACTATCTTATTTTTTCAAATTTATCTAATCACATTAACATTTTATTTGTAATATGTGTTTGTTTAAAACTGCTAATAAAATAACATATATCTCACAAATTAATATTATAAATATTATATATATATATATATATATAAAGAAAACTAATGCACTGAAAATATTTCATGTAATATGAAATGTTTTATTATATATATGGTTTCTTACAACTTGTTGTATTATTATTTTTTGAGGAATTTTAAAAAATGCTATTTTTGACATGTTCCTTTTAAAAAAATATTCTTCATACCTATTTTTCTCTCCCAATTTGCAAAAAAAATAATAGGTTTTGAAAAAGACATTTCAAAAATGGTATTTTTGAAATTCTCCCTTATTTCTATCTATAATGACACTTATATTTATATGTAATATAAATTTTCTACATATATAATTGTTTTATATTGAGCATTATATATATATATATCTGTTTTCAAACATTTAAAGCATATTATATGTAAAAAAAATCTAAAACTTTTCAAAAATATTTGTGATGTAATAGCTTAATTTATCTATTAAAATATGATAAAAATTAATGTAAAAGTGAAAATAATTATTAGAAGTATCTCCTATTATTTATGATTGGTTATTAAAAAATTTGATTTGATATGAGTTAGAAAGTAAACTTATTAAATTTTAGATTTATTTATAATTAGTTTTGCTATTGAAGATTTAAAAATGTAACTTTTTACTAAAAGTTATTGTCCTAAACACATCTTCTTTTACTATAGAGAAGAAATATTTATATAAAATTTCTCACAATCAATTTTCTTTGATATATCACTACAAGAAAGCAAGGGTCTTTTCGAGGGACAAAATGGTTGGAACGCGATTAGAATAGGCTATTAGCGACGACTTTTTGACCGTAACGAATGGGTCGGTATAGGATGGTCGGAAAAACATATCTCATCGGCGAACATCGGAAAGACGTCGTCGAAAATAGTCGGTACGCCTTTCGTGGATGGAGGTCGGAAAACATGTTGTCGTTAACGGTTGGAAATGAACCGTCGATAATAGTCGGAATACAATTTTTTGATGTCGGTTGGAATAGAGCCGATATTTTTTTTATTACATAAATTAAAAATATATAAACAAATAAATTTTAGAAATAAATTAATTAAAAAAATATATTTCATAAGAATATTTGTTATAAAATATACAAATAGAAATGAATACGGTTCTGCACTACACATTGGGGTTCTGGGTCGGGGTCATCTGGAACGATGGGAAGGTCTTGATGATGTCAGCGAATCTCGCCATCTCAGCATCCTGCCTCTGAAACCTCGCTTCATATGACCGTAGTTGTGCTTGAGTCTCCTGAAGAGTCTGCACGGTCTCCTGTTACGCCAACTCCAATCGCTCGTGCTTGACCCGAAAGTCTACAAGCTCTTGTCGTTCACTCTGTGAGAGGCTGATGCCTTGACTCAGGTTAGACTGTGAAGGCAACCCATTAGCTGTAACAAGCTTTCTGAGCCTAAGGCGTTGTCCCTTGCTGCAAGGAGGTTCCTGTTAAATATATAAAACATGTCGTAGTTCATAAACGTCATTAGATAAAATTATAGAAAAATAAATATTTGACTAAAATTATACCTGAACCACAATACGGTTGACTTCTTCCCGAGATAGCACAACCGGTGTTCCCACTTCCTGAGTGAGTTGGGTTTTGAGCTCCTCATTCCTCTGTTCGACCCGCTGCACCACGTCCAACACCTTCTTGTTCTTGATCTCTCTGGTCTTATGGTCTGAGTGAGTATCCTTCATTAGATCGAGCCAATTAGCTTCATAACCCTGCTTAATATTCTACAAAACAGGAGACATATCAGAAGCAAATTTTTATTTAAATATTAAAAAATGAAATACAATTTACCATCACTCGAGAACGTCGTTCAAAAGTCTGAGATCCAGCGGTGTGTTTCCCCAACGCTTTCTTGGGCTGACCAGCCAAACAGTTCTTCTTGTTCCTCTCGGCTATCTTCTTCGTCGCATGGCGGCTCCAATACGCAATGAACTCCGGGTAGCGAGCCCGCGGACAATTAGTGGGGATGGTGCTTGGAACTCTCTCCCACGACGTCTTCCACACATGGACGTGGTGTTTGTAAGAGATAGCACACTGTTCCTCGAATAGCCATCGAATGTCATGTGTCCGCTCAACGGGCCAGTTATAATGTTGCTATATTTAAAAAATATAAGTAAATTATATAATAAATTAAAATGTTATATAAAAATTAAGTGATTACCGTGAAAGATCTGAACCACTGCTCATTCAGCTCCAAAGAAAACTTGCTATATGTAGGGTACGCAAACGAGAGCTGCTGCTATATCATATGCTTGACCAATGTCACTATCTATGTCTTAAGCTGAAACCTATGATAAAAACAAAGTAATTATGTAAGAAAATCTAATTAAATAATTAAAAACGCAATATAAAATTTACCAAGTCGATCTATTCTCCAGAGTTGGATCGAGGATTTTGAGGTGGCCACACCCCTGCCGTGTCAGCAACTGCTCTATCGTCAGATGTGCTAGTGTCTGTCTAAACTGTGGCTCTAGCTCAGGCTCTGGCTGAGGAGGTGATCTCATTCAAATTTTGGATATCATCGTCGGTCAGAGTCCGAGAGCAAAGATCACAAAAAAGGCACCGAGTCCTATTTGCAAAAAAATTTGCAAAGGAAAATAATTCCAAGAACTAGTTTACGATATTTTAAAAAGTAAATTGTTAGAAGAATACTTGCAAGCGCTTCATGTACACTTCGTGGCAATAAATACGCAGATGCAAATGGGAAAAGTCGTTGCATTACTACATGACATTCATGACTTTTCATGCCACTAAATTTTCCTTCGTTACTGTTAATGCAATTCCGTAGATTAGAACCATACCCATCTAGAAATTTGACCTTATGTTTCATCCAATCAAAAAAAGTATCCTACGAAAAAGGGCTTGTCATATACTTCGTTACCGGTTTTTAGCATCACATACATGATGAGGGGGGAACAAAACTTTTTTTGCCTATCCAGTCTGAAGGTGGGAACAAGACCAACTTTACTATTTCCTCGTATATGTAGGGACCTTCGATCACATATGTCTGGTAAGTCCAGTCTCGATTTGAGATTATCTTTAGTTTTCCCTTCCACATTCATCAGTGTGTTGGTTGAATTCTCAAACACATTTTTTTCAATGTGCATTACGTCCAAACAGTGGCGAATGAGGTGATTTTTCCAATAAGGCAACTCCCAAAAGATACTCTTCTTATGCTAGTTGTGGTATTGCCCAACACAATCGACAAGACAATGACCATTCCCTCCATAGTTCGTAGTAGATTCAGCGCCAAAATCCCTAAGCTGTGTTAATATTTGAGCACCGTCTGGTTCGGGAGGTGGATTGTACAACACTTTCTTGTTTTTAGTGAACAATGATGTGCTACATCGATATGGATGATCCATAGGAAGACAACATTGGTGGCAACTAAACCAGGATGTCTTCCACCCATGCTTGAGCTGGAATGCTTCCGTGTTATCCTGACAGTGAGGACATGCCAATCTCCCGTGGGTTGACCAACCTGATAGCATTCTGTAAGCTGGGAAATCACTAATAGTCAACATCAGCACCGCTTTCATCTAGAAATTTTCAGCAGTAGAAACGTCATAAACTGTGATACCACTCTCTCATAGCTGATTCAATTCATAAATAAGAGGTTCTAAAAAAATATCAAGCGATCTTCGTGGATGAGCAGGCCCGGGTACAAGAACTGTTAAAAATAAGAACTCTGGCTTCATACACAAGGTTGGTGGTAAATTATAGGGTGTTACAATTACAGGCCAAACTGAATATAGTCTCCCATATTTACCAAACGGATTAAAGCCATCTGTGGAAAGCCCGAAATATACATTCCTTGATTCCTGGGCAAACTCTGGATATACTAATTGAAAATGTTTCCATACCTTTTCATCCGAAGGGTGGGTTATCGCACCACCTGAATTATGTTCAGCATGCCATCTCATTGGAGCCGCTGTGCGTTCCGACTGATATAACCTTTTTAGCCTTTCTGCTAATGGCAAATACCACATTCTATTTTATGGGACACGTGTTCTCCCACCGGATCCTAGAATCAAGGTTTACGAGAAAAACAACACCACATGTCATTCGAATCCTCTCTCCAGAAGATCATGCAATTGCCTACACAAACATCTATCATTTGATATGGCAATCCAAGGCTGGCTACCAATTTCTGGATCTAGTTGTACGATGCAGCGTATGTGTTATCTGTAGGAAGACATTTCCTAACGTGACCAGCTATTGCGTCCACACAGCTTTCCGGTAAATTATAATCTGTTTTGATATTCATCTATTCAGCTGCGGTCGACAATGGTGGCACGTCATCGCTTCAACCACTATACAACAGTTGTTTTGCTGCATTTAACATACTGAAAAAATTATGTGCGTCACATTTGGTTCTTCTCCCTTATTTCTAGTCGCAGTAAAAACCGGAACATCCTCCCTAAATGTATTGTTAACCATTTGAAATGTACCTAGATTGTTTTCCATCAGGATAGTTGATTCCCCACCTAAACCATCTAAACCCCTACCATCAAGATTACCTTCAACTTCTTATTCCAGGTTCGTTGATTCATCAACTACACCAGCATTACCATGTCCGCTATAGCTATCAAAGTTAACTGTCGAATCATCTTCTCTATGCGAATACCATATTTTATAACTCGGAAAAAATTCTCTGCGAAAAAGATGACTCCAGACATTTTTAACAGTAAGAAATTTCATATTATGGCATTTTATACAAGGAAATTACATCTTACCCGATTTCAACGTCACATTCTGATACGACACAAACTCCATAAAATTAAACAACTTGTTGCTTCATCGATATGTGGTCCGTCCATCCATGCTCGCAAATTTAAATTCGACATTATATATGTAAGTTTGCATAAGAGAGAGTCTGACAGAGACATATGAACCCGTTGTAATTTATAGAGGTAATTGACCTACGGATTCTGACGGATTGCGACGGATTCGGTTATACCAGTGAAATCATATTTGGAACGTGTGGTTTCATTTTAACTACCCGTCATCATATCCGACAGCAACCGACGACAATTACATTTTTGTTTAATTTTTTATATTAAAAGTATAATTCATGAATGCCGTCAGAAACCGACGGTAGTTTCCGACCGAAACCGACGGCAATTATTTTTTTAATTTAATTTTATTTAAATCCACAAATATATGCGGCGACCCGTCGGTAGTTTCCGACCGACACCGACAACAATTATTTTTTTTAATTTTATTTAAATCCATAAATATATGCGACGACCCGTCGGAAGCCGCAGGAAGGTTCCAACGGCGGCCAATGGTTCTTTCGGTTCCGTTGGATTTTGTTGGAAGCCGTCATAAATTTTCCGACGTTGTCCGAAGACCATGAAACCGTCGGATGGTTCTGACGGTTTCCGACCGCTAATTTTTTTGGATCACTTTTCATCGGAATTTCTTCGGTACTTTTCCGACGACTTTTTTTGGTCGGAAATTCTGTCATAAAACCCCTTGTATTCTTGTATTGTATAGACTACAATTTTCCACGTATCAAAATTGTTATAATAAACCTATAAGGTTATTGATTTTACATATTATACATAATGTATTTTTCATGAGAATCAGAAGAACATTGACCACAATGAACGCACAACATATACAGCTTGTCGACGTGAATCCGTGATCTAAAGATAGAGTCAAACATATTCTTATATGCTTCTCACATGCTATTCTCATACTAATGTAGTGATTAAATACACTAAACAGAATTTATTATATCTTCATTTGATATTTTTATTATTTGTTTCAAGTCCTGCTTGCCTTGGCTTTGTGTAACAAACATCAGGTCTATGAGGAATTGAGAAGAAGGAAATGAGAAAGAAAAAATATATATATATACCTAAAATTTAGAGTAAAAGAAAAAAAGGTTTTTATTTTATTTTATTTTACTTGATTATTTTTTTAAAATTTCTAGAAGAATTAAGACTAAAAAATATGTAGTTTATTTTCATTCCAATTGGTATTATTTTAGACACATTATAGGAAAAACATAGATTTTATATTCTTTTATTTAATTTCTGTCATAAAAAAAAAGCTTATCATTTGCAAATGTAAAAAGATAAATGAAATATTTTGATTTAGCAGCATGAGAAACAAATAAATATAATTGTTATCTTTTTCTTACAGAAAATTTTGTAATTATCTAACTAAATCCCAGCTGAGATCCACACACAAAAACAAATATATTCCTCACTCAATAAAAGCCCGATAACTTTATTAAAAATTACTATCAAACTAGGTAATTTTCCCACACCTGCGTGTAGATATAAAAATATCTTTCATTAATTAATTTTAAAATTTTATTATTTTATACATTAGGTATCAAGGTTTTAATAATTGATATTACATAAACTCACTAAAAATAAAATCAATATGATATGTGAAAAATAAATTTTTATAAACAAAAATTTCTAAGACCTAAGATACACTATTATCAATTTGATAAAAAAGAATATTCAATTGCTTTAATTAACCTCTCATTTAACAAATCACATTATACATATAATTATGTTATGAAAAAGAAATTTCAATAGTTTCATGTTTTTTGAATAGAAATAAAAAATTTGTAATCAAAACTTGAAATTAAATATTATTGTAGTTTACACATAATTTTAAACTAATTTCTTCTATATCAAAACTATCTCAATTGATTTGAGTAATCTTTATACTCTCATAATTTTCACTCTCATAGATTCATATCCTCTAAAAATATATTATAAATTAAATGATCACCACCTGTTGGTTGAATAGACTCATAAATATTTTGTTCATCCACTTATAAAATATTATTGTGTATTATCAGTTTATATTTCTATCAATTTTTTTTATCTTTACTATAATATGCTTCTCCAACTTTATTACCATGTTGTTTTGGAATAAATTTAAAAATTTGTAAATCAAAATTTTATAATACATATTATTTTAGTTTACCCACAATTCTAAACAAACCTCTTTGTCGATCAAATCATCTCAATTGATTTTGAATGATCTACATAATCTTTAAAATTTCCACCCTAANTCAAATCATCTCAATTGATTTTGAATGATCTACATAATCTTTAAAATTTCCACCCTAAATTTATATCAATCTAATCTGGATTGATTTTCTGATAAAAATAATTTGAGTAGGTAAGTTCTTAACGGTCAACATGAAAAATAAATAATAAACAAATGACTCTCTCAAAAAAACAATACTACAAATTGAATGAATGTTTGTGGTGAATGAGTATATGATGGATTGAAGTCAGTTATCTTTACTTTATATAGAAAAAAATATAATATTCTTATAGAAATATGAATTATTAATGATTTTGAAAACAATGAAAAATATGTATTTATTTATATCGTATAAAATTGAAATAGTTGAAAAAATTATTAAATCAAAACAAAAAAAATTTAATTTTCAGATAATTTTAAAACCTAATAAAAATTATATATATTTTAAATATATATATTAATTTTATGATAAAATTAAATTTTAAAACTATAACAAAAATTTATAATTTATTTATGTAATTATCTATATTAAAAAATAAGATAGTTTACGTTTTGTAATATCGTAGAAAATCTATGTTATTATCATGATATCAAAAACTAAATTAATTAATATTAAACTAAACTTAATTTTAAAGTTAGGGGTAACTTTTTATTTTAGTGTTAGGGCAACTCTACAATCAACCACGTTAAAATTAAACATAGTGTTGACACGTAAGATTTTTTAGAAAAATCACTTCTCTAATAATATATAAGTTTCATTAAAAAGTCGTTTGAAAGTCTCATAATTTATGATAATTTTTCTTTTGGACGAAATTTAATATGTTTTTATATCCCATAAAACTTTAGTATATATACTCGGAACAAAAAATGAAAATTTAAGTTTATATATATACTTCTTTTTTTTTTGATAAAAATTTTAGATATATACTTTCGACTTAACTTGATTGTTTATTGTTGTATAAATTGGCTAAATACAACTTCCACTCAAAAATACTGTTGCTTAATGTTTGCTTAATGTTTTTCCTCTTATACAAATGCTGATTTTAACTATTTAATGTCACACATCACATCCGAGAGACATAAATATACATCCTAATTATAACTATTATATTTCACACTAAAAACTATAGAATATATAAAGTCTTGGAACTCTTAAGTAATATATATAAAAAAACTATAAAATATATATATATATATATTTATATGCTACCAAAAGAGTCTCTCTAGGTAACCCTATTTGTTGATAGGTTTTATTGGCTATACATGAATCAATCAGCCAACTACATCGATACGTTTATGATACAGATTCATTGAAACTCTATTATTATCGGTTGCGCGTGGCAATTTACATACCAAACTGAAGATGTAATCAAATAACTTTAATTAATTAATAAGAAAAAGATTTAAGAGTAATCAATAACTTTAAGGGGAAATGGCATTTTTTAAAAATTCTCTAACTTTAATTCGGACGTTTATAATACTTAATTAATCACACGCTATTTGATATATTATTTACACCTTTTTATCCAAATTATTAATTAAGTATGTGGGAGCCACAAAATTGATCTTTAGATTAAACTGAGTTGATTCTGGTGCCCTAAAATAATTAAGTAAGCTGGTTCTGGTGGCCTATACTAAGCCACGGGTTTCATTATCCCACCAGGAATATAATAAACTTAGTTAGTCATGTCTAATTAAGATATGTTAAATATACAAAGATTTTAATAAATGTATATATGTATTCTGCGTCTCTTGCCAAAATTGTGTGATATAAACGATGGAAGATAATTAAGAATCTTTTTTTTTTTTTGGTATCATGATAATTAAGAATTTTAAACCAAAGGCTAAGATGTAATCGAAAAATTACTAAAACTAGGAAGACCTGAGTAGGATGAGATGAGGTCTAGGTCCATGCATGCTTAAACAATGAAAATGATGGTACTGACTTTTTTCCTTTTTAAAGAGTATATATATCACAAGCTTTTTCCTAGTTGCATCTCCAAACTGTTGACTACACGACGTCGCTTGCGAAACCACCTCGCACACTGTTTTTCTACGTGCATGCATGGACTTTTTCTTATTATCCATGTCACATTTTCTTACTTTTTTTTTTTTTCCAAATATATCTCGAATATGAAGATTTTGGGCCTGATTGGAATTGCTTTCGTTTTTCCGCTTTGGAAAGCAAAGATTTTTGTAAAAGATTGAAATTAAACCAATCAAAATTTAGAATAAAAAACAAACTAGAGTATCTTGCAAAGATTTTTGTTTTTCAAAGCTGAAAAACGAAAGTAATTGCTGATCGGAAGAGTTTGTTGAGGATTGCTTTCATTTTATTGCTTTGAAAAGCAAAAATCTTTGCATGATACTCTAGTTTATCTTTTACTCTAAAATATGATTGGTTTAATTTCAATCTTTTACAAAGATTTTTGCTTTCCAAAGCCGAAAAACGAAAGCAATTCCAATCAGGACTTTTATTTATTTATAACTTATCAAAACTGTTAATTTTCTTAGTCACTTATGTTGTTATATGCATGAGATCTATTTTTGTGAAAAAATAATATGTATTTGTAGTTATTTTATGTATTCGATATTAACTTGTGATATGATTATTCGTTAAAATATTCAGTATTTGATATATTGGATTTGTAGGTTGTTTAATGTTTTGTTAAGTATTTAATATTCTAATATATATTTTTCTTATATTTTATTATGGAGATATGTTTTGAAAATACATATAATTCTTAAGCAGTTCATTTTTTCATATGTTGGTTTCCATGTATATATATTTTTTTCTGTCCCACGTATATGTTTTGAATTTTATAAACTATAAACTATTGAATAATTTTAAGTAGAATAATCTTTTGTGGTTTATGAAAATTAGCTCATATGCAGTCAAATTCTACATAAATTATTACATTTAAACCATATAAACTTATATTGATTTATGGTGTTACTATTAATTTATCGATATATGATTTAACTAAGAAAAAATATATCTATCGATACATAATTTAACTTAAAAACAAATATATTAATTATGTTCATGTGCTTTGAACTATATCTCTTAAAATATACTTGTTAACCTATAAAGTATACACTTTGATATTTGAGATTGTATAAATCATTTTTTAATATCAAACCTAAAAATTTTGATTATATAAAGTATATATTTAAAATATTATCTAATTAATATGTATTTATAGATTAACAAATTCAAGATTTTTTATAATTAATAAGATATTTAGTTTGTTAAATATTAATATGATTAGTTATTATTTCCATGGGCGGTACTACTTAGGGATTATATTGAGGTCAATTGAGCCCAATAAACTTTTTAAAATGAGACTAATTCATGGTAAATTTTTAAAATTGAACTCATCTAAACTAAATAATTGACCTCTATAAATAAATTTTAGATATAAGTAAAGATTAATAAGTATTTTGACCCCAACAAAATCAGTTTTGAACTAAAATCTAACAAATATGAGGTTTAGTCATCACTTATTTGTTTAATTTCATAAATGCATCATAATGTTTGGTCCTAAAATTGCAATAATTTTTATTTTGCTTTAGGCGCAGCCCAAATTATTTTATAGGTCGAGCATGAACCCAATATATAAATTTTCTAGTTCCACCACTTATTATTTCGTTTGGTTGTCAAATATATTTACTTTTTATTAAAATACTATGTGATTGTAGTTATATATTCTATGATAATGTTTTCTTATTAACAAATTTGTTACAATACTTTTTACAGAAAATAGAAAATAGACTAATAAAACATGGTATTTAAGTGAATGTTACGCTTTTATTATATAAAAATTGAAAATATATTTAACTTTTACCACCGTCTTTATAATGTTAGACAAATAAAAAAATAAA
Organism: Lepidium africanum; assembly: GCA_900406405.1. Taxonomy (NCBI): domain Eukaryota; kingdom Viridiplantae; phylum Streptophyta; class Magnoliopsida; order Brassicales; family Brassicaceae; genus Lepidium; species Lepidium africanum. The sequence continues at coordinate 16,433 of OVAX01002182.1, read as the reverse complement.
ATATATAAATAAAAAATAGATTTATTTTCTTATTTAACATGCTCGAATCAAATCTAAATAGAAAATTCTACTATCTTCTATTTCTTTGTTACTTTCTTTCTTTATTTACTTGAATTTATATCCTTTTCCTTTTTAGTTTCGTACTTATCTTTGTTATATATATATATATATATATATATTTATATATATATTTATATATATATTTAGTTTGTTAAACATTGATATGATTAGTTTTTTTTTTTGGTTATCCAAATATTTTATTTTATAAAAAATATTATTTGATTAAGGTTTATTTTATGATAATGCTTTTTAAGTAACAAATTTGTCACAATATTTTCTAGGCAAAACAAACTAATATAACAGAGTATTTTAGTTAATGCTATGCTTTTTATATATAAGAGATCGATTAGAAATTTTTTTTGTATGATATACCAAAAATATAATGTAAGATAAGTTGTTATTTACTGTATTGACTTGACGTCGACGTTACCTATTAATAAAACAACATAGACAGCAGTTATAAACTCCGTTATAGGAATTTAAGTTTTCAACTATTTTATGAAATTGAAATTTTCTCTGATAAGACATCTATGGTATTTAAGGTAAGTTAAACAGACCAATAATCTCTTGATTAAACTTTTTAAAATATTCTCTACATAAGTGTTATATTAGTTTGTTAACTGATTTGTTTATTGTTTCGATCTGTGTTATATGTAATTTAATTTTTCATTTTTATTATATTTAAAGTTAAGACAAATTAATAATATTACCTAGATAATAATAATAATCAATTATAGAATCTTATCAGGATATAATTTTTTATTATTATTATAAGTGATGATAATATATACAAATATTATGTGACTATTATTTTCTAGTAACAATATGACCTAGTCTGAATTGGACCAATATAACACGATATTTATGTTAAAGTTATGCTTTTATTATATATAGAGATTATTATTAGCATTCAATCTTAGATAAATAATGGGTTTATTCAAAATAAAATATTTTAACTTGCCATGTTTTATAATTTTAAAATATATCTAATAAATGAAAATTAAACCATAAAATAAAATTAATATGCAATGTATTTTAAAATTAATATACAATAAAATTAAAATTTTTTACAACAATTATATTATATTTTTTAGAGTTTAATAGTAAATTAAAAATTTTTTGTCATGAAAATTTTGATTTGATATATTAGTTATTATAATGTTAAAACTTTATAATAATAATGAGGATATTATTGCACATCATTTTTAATTCGTGGTTTGATTTGTATTTTGGAGAAATGGAGGTTAAACTCGCACAATATGAAGATTTGTGAAGGTTTTTTTGCACATCAAAACCCCACACACATATATATACGTACGGACGATAGGCTTAAATTTTTACTGGAGAGGACAATTTCTCTGTTCATCTTCGACAATATGATTAGGGTCCCATACTCCCATTTGATTCGTACGATTATAAAAAAATTCCACAAATCATAAATGTTCGGTGTAAAATAATCGAACATATATATGTGTTACAAATAAGCAAATATATAGACTGAAAAAAGGCAGAATATATATGTTACGATAAAATAATGAGACAACAGAATCAGATAAGATCACCTAGCGACCTTGCATATCCAAAAGTTTTTTTTTATAGTTAAATTAGAAAACATTTAAAAATTATATAAAGATAGTAACTAAAATATGGATGCAACAATTGGTTCAAAGGGGGATGAATTAAACTAAAACATAACAAAAGAAAACCAGAAGATGTCATGTGATCCCAAATCCCAACTTGTCCCTCTTGGTAGGTCCCACTTACCATGTAACCCCTTTATTGGTTATTCATTTGTATGTCTTCTTTCTCTTATTATTTTATTATTTTTCAAGCTTCTATTTTTTCGTCAGAAACTGTGTGTGACTTAATTTTTATTTTTTAGTCACTTCTCTGACTTTTCTTTTAAATTTGTTTTTCTCAATCTCTGACTCTTCTATGTCAATGTAACTAAACTATAGGATCCGAACATACTTAGATGTCACTCCGATGTTTCGCATGACTTTTTGTCCTCTTAACATCTAGATTCTCCGAACTACTAATGAGTTTTTTTTTTGGGTTAAATGACTTACTAATGAGTTATTTGTTCTCTTTGGATTAGTGGATTATACTCAGAAAACTATGTGTTTTAAATAATTATATCTCATTTTTAAATCATCAACGAGTCAATTTTATTAAAACAAAATCAAGTAATAAGGTTTTAAAAAAACTTGATTATCCAAAGATAATAAATATTTTTGATTATCCTTACAATTTTATTTAAGGAAAACTGTTTTTTATTTTCTTTTATTAAATAATTTGGAAGGAGTTAAGGCTCTAAACTTCTTATGGATGGAGAGTGGGCTTGACAATTATATCTGATAAACGATTATGTGCATCTATTTGTAAGTTTAATGAAGATAAATAGGTAATGTGTTGAAATAACTTTCCAAAATGTTCGTGCATAACACAAACGTACGGAAAATAGGAAAGCCGTAGTACTACAATTTCACTCTACCTTCAAGGAACCTTCTTCTCAACATTGATTTGCGATTCTTGTAAAGGTTTGACCCCACGTTTTAATTATTAAAAGTCATTGCTAAATTTGACTCTTTATTTCCACAAATCAATCAAAATTAGCATAAAAAAGCATATACCTAATAAAAGATACAGTTGACAAAAAAAATACAAAAAGAGGGTTACAAATAATAAAAACACGACACACTTGCCTCGTCCATTCCTCATATCATCATTTGTGTATAAATAGGTGAACCAAACCTACAACGTCACCCAGATCTCTCTCACCTAATTTTATTTCTATTTTCTGATTAGAATCTCTTAGAACCTTAAACAAAAGAAAATGGATTCCAGTTGCATAGATGAGATAAGTCCTTCCAATTCCGAATGTTTATCAGCCACTGCCACGAAGTTCTTTCCTCCTCAAGCTCCGACGGTTTCATGCCTCTACCGGATGGGAAGCGACGGAAGTAGTATCGTCGTGGATCTCGAGAACGGCATCGAGACGGAGTCAAGGAAGCTTCCATCGTCGAAATACAAAGGCGTGGTTCCTCAACCTAATGGAAGATGGGGAGCTCAGATTTACGAGAAGCATCAACGAGTGTGGCTTGGCACTTTCAACGAACAGGAAGAAGCTGCTCGTTCTTACGACATCGCTGCTCGTCGATTTCGTGGTCGTGACGCCGTCGTGAACTTCAAGACGCTTCTCACGGTGGAAGCAGATGATGAACTAGCTTTCCTTGAAGCTCACTCTAAGGCTGAGATTGTGGATATGTTAAGGAAACACACTTATGCCGATGAGCTTGCGCAGAGCAATAAACGGCGGTTTCTTAATCCTGACGGTACCGGAAAAAGTAATATAGGTCAAAACGACCACGTTTTGAAAGCGCGTGAAGTGCTTTTCCAGAAGGCTGTTACGCCTAGCGACGTTGGGAAGCTGAACCGTCTCGTGATACCAAAACAACACGCCGAGAAACACTTTCCGTTACCGTCACCGTCATTGTCGGTGACTAAAGGTGTTCTGATCAATTTCGAAGATTTAACAGGTAAAGTGTGGCGATTCCGTTACTCTTACTGGAACAGTAGCCAAAGTTATGTATTGACTAAGGGATGGAGTCGATTCGTTAAGGAGAAGAATCTCCAAGCCGGTGATGTCGTTTCTTTCGAGAAGTCAACGGGACCAGACCAGCAGCTTTATATTGATTGGAAACCCCGTGCCGGTTCGAGCCAAAAGCCGGTTAAGGTGGTGGTTCGGCTCTTCGGAGTTGATATCTTCAATGTAACTGCCGATAAGGCAAACGACGTCGTAGCTACTTGTTTTGGAAAGAGATCTCGGGATGTTGATGATATGTTTGCGTTACGGTGTTCTAAGAAGCAGGCGATCATCAATGTTTTGTGACATTTTCCTTTTCAGTCTTTCGTCTGTCTTATATTTTTTTATCTTAAATTTGTCAAGTTGTAGGCTGTGAATCTTGCAAAGTTGTATTTTAGGAAAATCGTACACGAACAAAAAAACAACAGAAAAAATGCTTTTGGGGAAAAGTTTTATATACAGTGTGTAAATGGTAAGAACAATTTTGTTGAATATGGAATGTAGACTTTTTTTCTTTCGTTTTTCTTGTGTATAGACTACGTATAGCAGAATAATTGAAGATCTAAATGGTAGCAATTAAATCTGCTTAAATTTGATAGAGTTAATATATTAGTCTAAGTAATAACATAATAAGTAATATTGTATCTCATTTATTATTTTTTTATTATTTTTTCTGTCAATAGTAGGCCACAACTGATCGATCTATTAGCTAAGTTCCTGCGTAATGTAAGCGGTGGGACTCGATCCCTTAACGTGCAAGTGCACCTGCCTTTACTGGACTTACCACATACCACCAAGTTAAATGCCACTTGCTATTATATCTCATTAAATAACTATTTTTCTTTTAAAAAGCTCTAAAGAACTTACTAATACTCAAAAAATATTTTAAGCAATTTAAAAATATTTTTATAAAAACTAAAATCATCATAAAGTTTTAGCTAATATATATGTATATGATAATAACTAATGATGAGGATTACATTATACAAATCTTGAGGGCATGTTCTAATCTTATAGACACAATTTTTTTTATGTCTTTTGATATCTTGTGTTGCCTCATTAAAAAAGTATTCCTTGGAAAACTCGGTTGGAAAAACCATCAGAAAGGAAAATAGTACAACGACGCAAACTTCCCATGAACTGATGATGATTGCACTTTACATATCTTGAGGGTGTGTTTCAGTCATACAAACATAATATTGTCTTGTGTTGCCTCGATAAAATTTTTTTCTGAAAAACCCGTTGAGAAAAACCTGAGAAAAGGAAAAAGAGTACAATAACATAGACTCCCCCTTATATGTTGAGAATCACATATTACACATCAAGTGTTCTTCCAAAATACCTTTTGCTATTTTGAGTATACTATATTGTTCAGCTTCTCGGCTTTCTAGGATTATTATCCTTAGAACTTATAGGTCTACATGAATCTAAGCGCCATTAAGACTCTTATGTATCATATGTTATTCCACATCCTTGTGTTATTTTTTTTAATTCTAGCAGTAACATGGAAACATGTGACTTAATCACTGTCTTAGTATCTATATGCTTATTTTCACTCCAACTTTTATGGTGTCACATCTTTTTATGTTGTGGTTGTGTACAGTCATATTACAACACATTAAAAAATTTTTTAGATTAATATTATTTGGGTCTCAACCAAATTTATAATTGTAATGGTGACTATTATTTGATATGCATTTGATTTTATCCAAATAAGTGATTTTACAGGCAACATGACATGTCTCCATACAAGGGTTGGAATATTTGATCTCTTGATCAATAGTCTTGTAATTCATTACAAACCTTTAATAATCTTTTGTCAAACTATTATGTGAGCAATATGATGCTCAAGTTTACTTCATATTATCATTAAATAAACATTGAATACTTAAAATTACTAATATTGTCTAATCTAACTATGTTAATCCGATAACAAGAGAACTCATCTCTTGATTATATGAGTTAGAAATATCAAAAATTCTATACTTCGAGATAGTAAAACACAAACATGCGACCATCTGCAGTATGGTCCGCGTGGTGGATATATAACTTCACAAATATCACTGTGAATCAATCCAAGGGACTTAGGTGATTTTTTCAAATCTCCCCCTCAAGATGATGACATTTTACGTCCATCCATTTCGAAATGAATCCCACTTAAGGACCAATTATATTTTCAATAACCCATTTTGAACATGTACTATATATCAAATCCAGGACCAATAACATTTCCAATAACCCATTTTAGGTATGTACATACTATGTATCAAATCCTATTGATGTGAGATTTCTCTACTTGGGGATTGTTTACGAGTTCCTTAGTGATGCTTAGGTGTCTAAGCTGATCATGCACATGATCTTCAATATATTTTTTTTGAACACAATATGGTGATTGAATTGCATCTACGTAAGTATGATGCACACCCAAAGGAAGTTTTATGATATTTTTTAATGTTAGTCATTTTCCGGAATCATTCATTACTATTGGAATTTTCATTCTCAATTGATCAAACAGAGTACAATATACCGAAAGGTATATATTCTAAAGTCTCCACAAATTCCTTTTAGAATTTGGAGATCTTGAGACATTATCTATAAACATCTGATCCATTAGATCACATATAGTTGGCCTTGCCATTTCCTTCACATGAGCTCTTGCATCACTATTTCCTTTTGAGTTTCATTTATATTCAAGTCATTAATATATACAATAAAGATCACAAATCCTGATACAAATTTCTTAATAAATATGCAAAGGCATATCGCACGGTTGGTATATTTTTTACTCAACAAATATTCACTTAAGCGATTATACCACATGCGTCCGAATTATTCTAATCCATAAAGTGATCGATGTAATTGGACTGCACATATATCTATAGGTTTTGAGCTAAATTTTGTAGGCCTTTTCAATCCTTTTAGGATTTTCATGTATATATCATTATAAAGTGATCCATATAGATATGTTGTCACAACATCCATTAGATGCATTTCAAGATTTTCCAACGGTAATTGCATCGGTTCTCAGAGAATATGTTTCTTTATAATCAATCCCTTTCTTTGAGAAAATCATTGGATAACAAGTCGGCCTTTATATCTTATCACCTTATTTTTCTCAATTCTTTTTCTGAACAAAAACCCATTTTTACTGAACAGGATTACATGTTCTGGTGTTGTGATAATATATTCTTTTATTGCGAGAGTTCGACTTAGTTTTCATGGCCATTTTCTATATCTCCCAATCATATATTTTCTGACGTTCTAATATGAACCTTGGATCTGGATCATCACTTTCATTATTGATTTCTTTTGATACAGATAATGAGAACATTCCATCATCAACAACTATCTCATTTCTAACCCATAATTTTCCATTTTGGGTGTAGTTGATGGAAATCTCTTATTTTTCAACATTAATGTCCTCTTCATGACTTTTCTCTCTCTATATGTGGTTCATCTGGACCACTTTCATTTAATTCTCCCAATTTTCTTTTCTTTTGGAGATTTTTATTCTTTGACCTCATTGATCTCCCCCTTGTTTAAATGAACCTTAAGTTCATTTACTATTTTTCTATCAATTTGTTTTTCCGGAACAATAACTCTTGATAGAATATTTGCAGCGGATATATATGAATTAGTGCTGCAACATGCAAAATTGTATGATCCCATGTTGAAATTGGGAGTCTTGTTCTCAATAATAATGGTCTAGCCATAATTTAGAATATTTTTTCTTCTGGACAAAATTTATTTTATTGTTCCTTTAGAACATTTTCATAAATGTCTTATGGACATTTAGAATATAAATGATGGAGACATAATCTCTACCATACCGATTGGTTCGGGGAAGACAACATCTATAAACCTGAAAATAATATATAGATATGGGCAAAAAATACACATACGGCATATCAGCCATATCAATAAGTTTGGGAAAAGTAGCGCCTATCATCCCGAAATTAATATATATGTATGGGGTTACATCACCCATACGGCATACCGGCCATGGAAGTTTTTAGTTAACTCTTTCTATTAAGTACCTTCACCCATCATGTTTCTCATTAACTCAATTTCATACCTAGTTTGGATGTTGTGGAGAATAAAGACTTATTTTTATCTTGTTTATTTTGTTAACTAAAAGAAGCTTCTCTCCATATTTAATTAGATCTTGTTGCTATCTATCATGTTTGTGTCATGACAAAATGCTATCGGAATCAAATTCATAGACGGATCTAATAATTGCAAATAAATCACTGAAAACTCAACGACATTGAAAATTAGATAACATTATCGTTCGTAAACGACTATGACTAGTTTTTATTATTTTATCAACACGTGAAAATTTTCAATCGTATCTTTTCTACATATAATTCGTCTTTGTTAAAAGGTTCAGCGTAAATCTTATCTATATATAATTCTTTCGGAAAACAAATTAAGAAACTGGTATTGGGCCCAAGGTAATCCTTGGCAAGACATTCTTGGTATCTATATTCGAAGGTTTTTTCGAGCAATAGTTGTCCATAGAAGTTTTTATTCAACTCTTTTGATAAATTACTTTCATCCATTATGTTTCCCATTAACTCAATTTTATACTTGGTTTGGATGTTGCTGAGGATAAAGACTTATTTGTAGATTGTTTATTCTCTTAACTAAAAGTAAGCTTCTCTCCATAATTAATTCGATTTTGATTGCATTATATCGTGTTTGTGTCATGATAGAATGCAATCAAGATCAAATTCATAGACCGATCAAATAATCGCAAATATATCACTGAAAAAGAATAAATTTATAGACTGATTAAATAATCGCAAATATACAATTGAAATAGAAGATATTCATAGACTGATCAAATAATTGCAAATATACCACTGAAAGTGAAGAAATTCATAGACCGATCAAATAATCCCAAATATACCACTGAAAACTCAACTACATTAAAAATTAGATAACATAATCGTTCGTAAATGACTACGAATAGTATTTTTATGTTATCAACGCGTGGAAAATTTCAATTGTATCCTTTCTACATATAATTCTTTCCTTTTAAAAGGTTCAGCATAAATCTTTTATATATCTAATTATTTTGGAAAACAAATTAAGAAACTAGTATTGGGCCCAACTCGTAACTTTCTCTCTCGTGATTTGTCTTCAATACCCCTATAAAAAGTTCAAAATTCCAGAATGTGCAGAGCGAAGTGATGATGCAGAGTGAAGTGATGGTGCATACGTCATAAGTTATACACTAGAGCTATATTCCCAATGTAATCCTTGCCAAGATATTCTTGGTATCTATAATCGAAGGTTTTTTTGGGCAATAGTGTACCATAGAAGCTTTTATTCAACTATTTTTATAAATTACCTTCACCCATTGTGTTTCTCATTAACTCAATTTTATACATGGTTTGGATGTTGCTGAGGACAAAGACTTATTTGTACCTTGTTTATTCTCTTAACTAAAAGTAAGGTTCTCTCCATATTTAGTTCGATCCAGATTGCATTCTATCGTATTTATGTCACGATAGAATGCAATCGGGATCAAATTCATAGACCGATCAAATAATTGCAAATATACCACTGAAAACTCAACGACGTTGAAAATTAGATGATATAATCATACATAAAAGACTATGAGTACTTTTTTTATTTTATCAATGCGTGAAAAATTTCAATTGTATCTTTTCCACATATAATTCTTTTTTGTCAAAAGGTTCAACAAAAATCTTTTCCATATATAATTATTTCGTAAAACATATTAAGAACTGNAAGACTATGAGTACTTTTTTTATTTTATCAATGCGTGAAAAATTTCAATTGTATCTTTTCCATATATAATTCTTTTTTGTCAAAAGGTTCAACAAAAATCTTTTCCATATATAATTATTTCGTAAAACATATTAAGAACTAGTTTTGGGCCCAACTCGCAACTTTCTCTCTCTCATGACTAGTCTTCAATACCCTTATTTAAAATATATTTTCAAAATTTCACCTTTGTAGGTGCATAGCGAATTGATGGTGCAAAGTGAAGTGATGGTGCATATGTCATACGTCATACGGCGGTGCTATGTTCCCAAGGTGATCTTTGCCAAGATATTTTGGGTATGTGTAATGGAAGATTTTGTCGGGCAAAAGTGTACCATAGAAGCTCTCATTCAATTATATCTATATATTACCTTCACCCATCGTATTTCTCATTAACTCAATTTTATACCTGGTCTGGATGTTGTTGAGGATAAAGACTTATTTGTACCTTGTTTATTCTGTTAATTGAAAGTAAGCTTCTATCCTTATATAATTCGATACCGATTACATTTTACGTGTGTGTCACCTTTAATTGCTTATTGTTTCTTTCTTTGGCTTTCCACTGTATTCATGTCATTGATGTAGCTTTATAGAACTTATGTGTAAATCGAGTTATAATTTCTGGTTTTTTGTGTGTAGGTTATGACTATAGACATTACAATGGTTCGTGGAACCTGGTCATCTGATCAGTATGGTGTCTAGGAATTCAAATAGTCTAAGTCGGTCATTCATATAAGATCTCTCTCATGCCCAACAAAGGCTTTGATAAAGTCAAGGAACTTATCATGGCTGAGATGGGTTGTCGTTATGGTGAAACCTCTGCACATCCTGGTTTAGTTGAGCTCAAGCTCAATTGGTCTGCTGCTTTAGGCTTGAGAAGGAAAACATGGCCAGCTCATGTTCAAGAATGTTGTGCGATTGTTTGATCACTAAAAACTCAAACTCAAATTCATATTTAAACTTCACATTGTATTCATACATCGATCAAATAATCACAAATATACTACTGAAAACTCAAACACATATTCATATTTAAACATCACATGTTATTCATAGACCGACCAAATAATCGTAAATATACCACTGAAAATGAAGATATTCGTAGACCGATCAAATAATCGCAAATGTACCACTAAAAAGATGAAATTCATAGACCGATCAAATATTCACAAATATATGACTGAAAGTGAAAATATTCGTAGACCGATCAACTTCAATTATTGATGTAAAGTTGCAAAAATTTGTGTAAAGTTACAACTATTCATGATAAATTGTAATTATTCGGGTAACGTTGCAACTCTAAGTTGTGTCTATTCATCTATATATCGGCATCCGAAGATCATTTTCAATATAACAAAGTACCTAGAAAACAAACATAAAATGAGACAACAATTTTTTTCTTTTGAGATTTTATAGGAGTTTGGATTACTCTCCTGGGGGAGGTGTAGCCCACAGGTAGACCCTCTCTGGGTATTCAATGAGCCGAAAGCATGGACCCATATCCGTGTAAGGGTGACTAGGAAAATGTGTTTTAATTTCGTATAGCAGGGGAATCGAACCTACGAACTCTTTAAAGTTCTAGGCCCACCCTTTACCACTTAACCACAAACTCCTTGTCGAGATGACAATTTTTAGGAGACAAAAATTTATTGAAGTTTTGTATTAAACTTTTTCTGTAAATGAAATATTCCAATAAACATAATCTTCCAAGAGTGAATTATTTAGCATCATTTATTCTCATATTAATGGAGTTTATTAATATTATTTAATTAAATTAAAAACTATTTAACAGTCGTGAAGCATATCTTTCAAAATATGTGTTATTGGACAACCTTTCGGCTACCTTATATGTACTCCCTCCGTTTACTTATAGTTGATGTTTTAGAAAAAAAATTTGTTTCATTTTAGTTGATGTTTTAAGATCCCTATGCAAATTTAATGTGTTTTTAGTGTTTTTGACTCTTTGAATTCTGCAAATTGATTGATGATTGGTTAGATTATTTTGGAATTTGTGATAAAACATATTTTATTTCGGAAAAGTAAAATAATCAATATTTTTTTAATATATGTGAAATTTCTAAACATCAACTAAAACTAAACAGAAGGAGTATTACTCAACTTTTAATTATATAATAATACTCCCTCCATTTCGATTTAGTTGTCGTTTTGAAACTAAATTGTTGTTTCAATTTAGTTGTCATTCTTATTTATTGATAGAATTTCTGTAAAAAAATTTCAAATACAACTTCAATATATAATCAACATAATATATGAAGGAAAAAAAACGTTAAAACAAGATATGGCCGTGAGAATATATCAAGAGTTACTCCAATTTTTTTTTTGGTCATGGTCAACAAGTCAAATTAGATACAATTAATTTATTAAAAAGTATTAATTATTCATTGTATGGGAAGAATACTAAGAGGTAACAAAAATTACATATAATTAAGATTATCAATTTATGTTATTTGTAGGGCTAAAATAGTCAAATTACAAAATTATTTAATCTATGTAAGATAATTAGACACGAAAACTAAATCGAAACAAAGGGAGTGTAAGTTAGAATATGTACTAAATTTAGATACTAGATAATATTTCAAATGATTCTAACTAATTTTGTCTTTAAACTTGTGCTTTTTCATTGCAATTTTTTTCTTAAAATAAAATTTATTATAGTTATTCTAAGGGATAATTGCAAAAATGCCTTTAAAGGAGCACATTTTCAACACTTCCCCTATTTGTTTTGACATTTTCAGAAAACACTCTTCATTATTGACAAATGACTTAATATTCTCAAATTATTTTTTATAACAAAACCGATTTCTTTTACAAATATTTTTTTCCTGCCAAAATGTTTTCTCGCCAAATTTTATTTTTCATCTCAAAGTTTATTCTTACATTTATAAAGTTTTAAAGAGATCTTAGAAGACCTTATAAATCATTCATATATTTATAAGTTATCTTATAAAACCTTTAAAAAAATTAATTTATACATTGACAGAAAAAATCAATTTATAAGTTATCTTATCAAACTTTATAAATAAAATATTTTAAACAATAAAATAAACTCTAATTAGATGATTAAACCAAAAAAATGACCAAAATTTAGTAAGTCAAGCTGAAACTATACCCGAAAGAGACTCTATGAATACATAAATCCAAGAGAATGAATAAACAAATTTTTATAGTGAATTTTATAAGTGAATTTTATAAAAGCTTATAAAAATGAACAAAAATTTTTTTTACATAGTTTTTATTAGGGTACTTATAAAACCTAAAGAAATATAACATGAAATAAAAAAAATCTAAAGAGCCAAAAAAAATTATAAGGTTTTATAAGTCAAGTTATTAAGATCCAACTTGTTTTGGAGAAGAAAACGAAGATGAAGATCTCTGAATCATGAAAAATAATAAATGACTATAGATCGAATCACTCCNTTGGAGAAGAAAACGAAGATGAAGATCTCTGAATCATGAAAAATAATAAATGAATATAGATCAAATCACTCAATAGATTGCGTAAATCACATATTGAGTAATCATATAGCAAATAAACTTATACAAGACATTGTAAAACTAAGTAAAACACAAAATTATTTTGAAATTTTGATTTCAAAGTTGGTTTGTAAGATTTTATAAAAATCGTATAATGTTAATTTATACACATTCTTTTCAATATTTTGATATTATAATGTTTTATATTGTTTTATAAACAAGCTTATAAATCTATATTACACTTATACTCTATAAATTGATGTTATAAAGTCTTATAAGATAATTTATATATATAATATTTATAAGGTTTTATAAGATAACTTATAAATATATTGTTTATAAGCTTTTATAAAGTCTCTTATAAAGTCTTGTAAATTTATAAAACAAAGTTTTGAGATAAAAAAAATTGGCGGGAAAATTGTTTTTGTGAAAAGTAAAGAGTATTATCATTGGATATACACAAGTTTTCACTTAATTAGTTCTCTCTCTCGTCTCATTTTTTTGTAGTAAATTATTCACAAAATATTTCATTTTTGCCCTTATCCCCTATATATCTAAAATTATATCCATACAATATCTTCTATTAATGATTATGTCAGATTGTTGTATCTCATATTCTCTTCTTCTAGCCATACAATATCTTATCTTCGTTTTACTCACTTCTCTCTTCATGTTATCTCCATTTAACCTTTTTTCTTAAATCTCAAGGATTGCCGATTGATTTCCAAATTTGAGACTTCTCAAATATTTGGGGTGAGTGAAATTATACCTATCCTAAGTTTTTTGATTTCGTTGCAGAATCTGAGTTTTTTTGTAACTTTAGGTGTACTGATTACTAAATCTGACGTCTTTTGCAACAGATGATCAACGATTCAACTTTTATTTGGAAATATGTTGAGCGCCTCATCACAAGTGTTGCGTATAATCATTCAAAGATATACGGTAATCAAATATTTCCTCTAAAAACTTCTTTGTATGCTCGATTTGATTCCAATCAGGCTGCATATGGTTTTTCTACTCCGATTTACTTTGGTGTGAATATATTCACTGTCCCATGTATACATGTAACATGATTTGTGTGCATGCTTACATTTGCAGAATACTAGATAACTGTTTGCACACATATACAACCAAATAGATGAAGACTTACATATGCTTGAACACCTTATGGCACAAGGCCACGAGCTAATGGGCGAGAGAGAAAGTGTCTACCTAAATACAATACATAATCTCATTGACATACAACCAAATGAGCTGGAAGAGATTCAAAATTATCCTATGAAAATTTGTGTAGATTTCTATCTAGGCTTGCATGGTGTGGCGCTGTTACACTTTCACATGTATGCATCACAAATATGTTTCACCTATAACCTTTTTAGTAAGTCCATATTATTCTTATTATACCTCCATCTCGTTTACAATCCTCTTAGAGCCTCTACTTATGTTACATATTTCTTTACAAATTAACAAGTCATGCACACATGTAACAAGTCATGCAACATGTAAAAAGTCATGTAAATACGTAACAAATCAATCTGCCTAATAACTTGTGTGTTTGACGTATACTAGTTTATGTACATAAGCACCACTTTATGTAAACGTTTAACAACTTATATATAAGTCATATCTTGAAGTCTTCAAGTCTTTATTGCCTTGATCCTTAGCTTATTTTCTCCCCTACTCAACTTATGTATCTTTAATGGTCTACTTTCTACTTATGTTTTTACGTTACACCTTCTTCTCTTAATAAGCACTTCAACCTGCATAAGCTCACTCTACACTAGCCAAGATATTTCATCATTACATCTGCAGCAGAATCGCTGCATATCTACCGCCATCGCTACACTCTGATATAATGTCTTTAAAAAAAATTTCACTCTTATCTCTCCGTTAAGTCTTTAATGCACATGACAAATATTTATATAATATCCTAATATTTTCTATTTTATTAATCAATATGTTTAGAATAGGGTCATAAGAGTCTTTTTACATTATACGGATGTGAGAGAATTCATTTTTTTAAAAACTTTTGTGGCCTAGCTAATTAAACAATAACTTTTGTATTTTCCTTAAATTCACCCAAAAATAAATTCATAAAAAAAATTTCAAAAAGAAAATTAATTTTGAGGGTATATTTGTCTTTCTAGTAGTATGGTGTATTTTTTGCAAAAACAAAATTAAAAAAACATTTTTGTGAAAGGGTACAACAAAAAGTGTATTACTTAAAATTTATCTTTTTCTAATATGTAATTTGTTTATAATATCTATTCATCTAGAGTTGTATATTTTTACTATATGGTGTGTGTTTAAAATAAAAAATAACTTTTACAAATATCTATTTATTATGTCTGAGAATTATATATAAGAGAATTTCAAAAATGTCCTTTGACATGTCTATTTTCAAAACTTACCCTTTCTTTTGGAAATGGAAAGAGAAAAATAGGCATGAAAAGACACTTTTTGAAAAGGAGCATATCAAAAAGAGTATTTCTTAAAATTTCTCATTATATATATATATATATATATATATTTACATTAAATGTTATCAATAGTTGGTTTGGTTTTTCTTTTAACTTTTATATATGTACTAACATAAGTTAGAATCGTAATATACTTCAACTTAAAGTTAGCCCTGTTCTTTTCGTAGTCGCTAGCGACAGCAACAGCGACCAGAAACTTGATTTCATGTTCTTTTTGCAGTCACTGCTACTGGTCACTGGTCCAGCAACTGACAAAAGAACAGTTGCAAAGACCAATTTTTTTTCTTTAACTTTTTTTGAAAAACTAAATAAATAAAACTAAAAATAAATATATAATACAAAGTATAATTAGTAGAATGAAAGTAAAGTAAATTAACAACAATAAATTATATTATATATTAAATTTTTAATGTTAATAATCCAAAAAATATATTTTAATTTGAATTTTTTAGTTAATATTTTTCTAAACTATATAATTTTATTTATTTATTAGTTTATATATATACTTAAAAATTATATATGAATATTTGTACAAATTTATTAGTAACTACCAAATTTTAACACAATAATTATGAATTTCAAATTTTGTTTATTTTATTTTTGTTTACATTAATTTTTTTTATTTTAGTTTTTTTTAAAGTAACTAATTTATTTTATTTTATTTTTTTGTTTTTACATATAATTTTTATTTATTTAAAAGTTCGCAAAATCATATTTTTATTTTTAAAAAAAATATTTCTGAAAGAAATATGGAAAAAAAATGGTCGTTGCGATGTTCTTTTGGCAGTCGTTGGTCGCTAGCGACTGATCGCTGAATTTTCTAGCAACTGAAAAATGGTCGCTGGTCGCTGGCAACTGGTCGCTGCGACCAGTCGCTGAACCAGTGACTGCCAAAAGAACATGATTTAATCGTTATCGCTGGTCACTATCGCTAGCGACTGCCAAAAGAACAAGGCCGTAATTATATTTCAAACAATTCTAAACATTTTTTGTCTTTATATGTCTATTCATTTATA